>JAQZBX010010355.1:0-44451 GCA_029593785.1 Cabassous unicinctus | reverse complement strand
TTTTTTTTTTTTTTTATTGTGGGTAAAAATCAAATTTTTCACAATACATACCAATGTTCTTAAAATGATATATAAATACATATGCATATATGTGCATTTGTTTACATAAATATTATTTGTTATATATATCTTTTGAGAAGCAGTTTTGATGTTGGAAAGAAGGCCCCAGGAGAAGAGAAGCAAGCCGTTCACCTGATCGTCTACAGAGGACCTTGTGGAGAAAACAGGAGCTAAGCCCGGAGAGAAACGCAGCCCCAGGAAGAGAGGAACCCCAGAAGCCTGAACAACGGCAAACACCGGCAGCTGTCTTACTCTAAGACATGGCAATGGACTGTGGTGAGAGTAGAAACTTAACGCTTTATGGCCTGGTAACTGTGGACGTTTACCCCAAATAAATACCCTTTATAAAGACCAACCCATTTTTGGTATTTCACATTAGCACCCCTTTGGCTGACTAATACAGGGGGTATAAGGAGGTATGGGATTTTTCATTTGGAGAAACGAATACATTCAAAAATTGACTGAAGTGATGACAGCACAACTATGTGATGGATATGGAAGTCACTCAGTGAACACTTTGAATGGATTGAACAAAGCATAATATACAATGAATCCTGTGGTGGAACATGGACTATGTTTAATAGAACAAATATAAAAACATACTCTCTTGAACTATAACAAATATATAATACCAATACAGGGTGTCAATAACTGGGTGGGTTGGGGGAAATACATTAAATGTAAGATATTTTCTATAGTTAATAGCAATGTTTTGACAATGTTCTTTCACAGTTTGTAACAACTGTTTCACAACAGTGCAAGATGTTGGAGATGGGGTGATGTATGAGAGCCCTGTTGATGATATGTATGTTTGTTTTGTAAGTTCACAACTTTTACTATACACTTATTGTTTATAGATGTTCATGTACAAATGATAAACTTCAATAAAATAGTTTAAAAAATACTAAAGGGAGTTTTGCAGGATGAAAAGAAAAGACAGGAGAGACAGGCTTAGAGGAAAGTCTAGAAATGAAGTTATTAGTATGAGTAACTAAAAGGGTAAAAAGAGAGACAAAAATAAGATATGACATATAAAATCCAAAGGATAAAATGGTTGAAGAAAATACAGCTTTTACAATAAGAAACATTAGTGGATAAAATTCCCCAATCAAAAGACATGGATTGGAAATTTTAAAGTACTGAATGGGAAAAACTGTCAGCCAAAAATTCTATATCTGGCAAAAATGTCCTTTGGAAATAAGGAAGAATTTAAAATACTTACAGATAAAAAGAAACTGGGATGGTTAGTCACAAGAGACATGCCCAAAAATAATTACTAAAGGGAGTTCTATAGGTTGAAAAGAAAAGACAGGAGAGAGTAGCCTTGAGTAGTGTGAATAAATGAAGATCTTCACATAAGGGAAATCTTGTTATAGTTTGCTAAAAGCTGCCTATAGAAAAATACCAGAAATGGGTTTGTCTTTTATGGCAGTAATTTATTAGGGTAAAATCTTACAGTTCCAAGGTTGTGAAAATGTCCAAATCAAGGCATCATCAGAGATGCTGTCTTACCAAAAGTTGGCTGCTTGCAGATCCTGGTCTCCTGCCATGTGGCAAGGAATAATGTTGGCTGGTCTCAGGCAAGGTAGCTTCTAGCTACTCTGCTGATTCCAGCCTCTGGCCTTTCTCTCAGCTTCTCAGAGTTTATCTTTCTACAGCTGTAGGCAATTATGGAGTCTTCTCACATGGTAGGGTGAAATGGCAGTTCTTTTCCTCTGTGCTTTGTTTATATGACTCAAATAAAAGGATTAAAACCCTTCCTGGGTCCCACAATCTAATCAAAGGCCCTTAACTGAAGAGATTTAATCAAAAGGTCTCTTAACTGAATCCAACCAAAAGGTCCTAAATAAAATAAGATTACACACACAGGAATGAGTTAGTTTAAAAACATAATTTTCTGAGATTCACAAAAGACTCAAACCAGCACATTCCAACCTCTGGACCCCCAAAATACATATTTTTTTTCATATGCAAAATATTACAGCACAATATTTCAAAAAGCCTTAAATAATTTCAGTAACAATGTTAAGTAAAGTATGTCACAAAATTCAGTTATAGACATGAAATCTGCTTGGGGCAAAATTCCCCAATGGCTGTAGACTGGTAGAACTTACAAAATAATTTATCTGCATCCAATAAATATAGGAGGGCCAGTCACAAGGGAGGACTTGGAAGGAAAATGGGTCAGCGGTCCCAAACAGTTTCAAAATCCTGCATGTCATACTCCATTAGATTTCAGATTTTGAGAGTCACCCACAGAATGATGTTTTTTACTTCTCCTAGGGATATCAAGGAAGGACAACCCCTCCAAAGGCTTTCCCTATGGCCAACTTCTCAGTTCCACTTCATCAAGAATCTGGGTGGTGGCAGAGCTTTAGGACTCATGCCCCAAGAACAAATCTCTCCAATCTCTGGGGCATGTGTTCAACACCCTCAGAACAATGGGGTGGCGACCTAAACTCTCTGCAATTCCTGGGAATGTGTTCCACAGTCTGTAAAGCCTGGGGTTGCAGAATTCTCCCTGAACAACAGGGCAGAATGCTGGCTTTCTTCAAATGCCAGGGCAAACTCACTCTCTCCACAGATGTGTGGGGTCCCTCACTTGGTCCAAGTAGCTGTCATAAGACCAGACTTTAGGTTCCACAGTTTTGTCCCTGAAGGAGTTTTTCCTTCAATCTCTCACTTTTCTATCCCTTTTCTTCCAGGCTGACAGTGGTTTTGTTCATACTGATCTTGCAAAAAGCTTTTTGGTTTCACATGAAGTTCACAGGGTTCCCACCCATCAGACAAAATAACTTTCAACAGCTCCTTTCTGGATAACTGCATTTACAATCCTGATTTGCAAGGAAATGGCTGCCTAGTTTGATGTTCACTTAATTAATTTCTCACATGGGGCATTATTCTCTGGGGACTCATTCCCAGAATTTCATGAACCATCAATTTCTAATTTCTTTGTGACCAGGAGATTAATTCTCAGCTTATCACTTTCCTTTTGCCTTTTGTTATAAACTGCAAGGAGAAGCCAGGCAGTGTTTCCCACATTTAGTTTAGAAATCTCTTCAGCTAAATGTCCAAGCTCATCACTTCCAAATTCTGCCTTCCATCTTATACCAGGAGTCAATTTTGCCAAGTTCTCTGCAACTTTAAAACATATCATCTTTCCTCCAGTTCTGATACATTCCTCAATAACTGGCAGAGAACTGGAAAATCCACAAATACATGGAACTTAAATCACTCACTCTTTATCAGTGGGTCAAAGAAGAAATTGCAAGGGAAACCAGTAAATATCTTGAGACAAATGAAAATGAGAACACAAAATATCAAAACTTATGGGGTGCACTGAAGACAATTCTGAGAGGGAAATTTAGAGCCCTAAATGCTTATATTATAAAATAAGACAAATTTCAAACCAGAGACCTAACCTCATAACTGGAAAATGAGAAAATAAGAGCAAACTATACCCAAAGCAAGGATAAGGAAAGAAATAACATAGATTATATTAGTTATATGGACAAAAAATGAAAGATTTGAAGGGAGAAATAGACAGTCCTCCCATAATATTTGGGAAGTTTAATTTCCCACTTTTGTCAATTCATAGAACTAGACACATGATCAATAAGGAAATAGAGGACTTGAACAATACTATAAACCAACTAGATTCAGCAGAATATACATCTTCTCAATTCCACATGGGACATTCCCAGGAAAGAACATATGTTACCCCCACAGCATATGTAGAAACACTGAAATCATAATTTAATTGACCAAAGTGGAGTGAAATTAGAAATCAGTAACAGAAAGGAAATTGGAAAGTTCACAAATAAGTGGAAATTTAACAACACACTCAAACAACCACATGGCAGAGATGAAATGTGGGAAAGTGTGGGAGGGGTGGGAGTGGAGCATATGGGAATTTACTACATTTTTTATGTAACATTCATGTAATTTAATTATCATTATAAAATTTTAAAAACCCCTTTAAAAAAGCAAAAAAAGAACATTTTTAGATAAACAGAAATGAAAACATGAATATAAAAACTTATAGGATGCACTGAAAACTTTGCTCATAGAGAAATCTATAGTCATAAACACCTACATTAAAAAGGAATAGTCATCTGAACTCAAGGATATGATTTTACAACTTAAGGAAATATAAAGTAAGAACAAACTTAACCCAAAGCTGGTAGAAGGAAGGAAATAAAAATGAGAATTCAAATGAATTAAAGAATGTAAATACAATAGAATCAACACAACTAAAAGTTGGTTCTTTGAGGGAGCAGATGTAGCTCAAGCAGTTTAGCACTTTCCTCCCACATAGAAGGTCCTGGGTTTGGTCCCTGGTGTCTCCTAAAAAAGCAACAAGTAAATGAAAAAACCAATTTAGGGAAGCTGATGTGGCTTAGTGGTTCAGTGGTTTAATACCACTTTCCAACATATGAGGTCTGGGGTTCAATTCCTGATATCTCAAAAAAAAAAAGAAAAAGTTGGTTATTTGAAAAATCAACAAAATTGAAAAACCAATGGATAAATTAAACTAAAATTAGTAATGAAAATGATGACATTTCTACCAAACTTAAGGAAATAATTTGGGTTATAGGAAAAAACTTTGAACAATTGTATCCCAAGAGATTATTGATATCTGAAATAATATTTTATAACATACCGTGCCTTCTGTATAATATTTACTCTTTTAAAAATGTCCTGTTCTGAAAAAAAATGTAGTGCATATTTTTAAGGTAATCATGCATTATAATTTTTTCTACTCATATTTTTATGCTATCCTTTGTCTTTCTAATCTGGCTATTATACAAGCTTGTTGAGGAAAGTCATGATAACTTTGAGCCAGGGCTGTACCAGTGAGGAAATTATAATGGCAAATAAAACAATCAATTATCTGCACTGTGGTATTTAAGTTTAGTTTAGAAGAAATAATTTAAAAATTTAAAAATTTGCAAGGTTAATTTGTGTACATAACTGGAATTCATCAAAATTACATATTTATGCAACAAAGAACAGTATCAAGAAAGTGAAAAGACAATCTACAGAATGAGACAACTAGTTGTAAAACCTTTATATGTAAGGGTTTGATATCAGATATATGAAGGATGACTACAACTAACCAACAGCAAATATTTTTTGATGAGCAAAATCATGAATCTACATTTCTCCAAAGAAATTATACAAGTGGCCTATAAGGACATTGAAAAATATTCAACATATTAGTCATCAGAGCAATGCAAATTAAAACTACCATGATATACCAATTCTCACCACTATGATGTCTATTATTTTAAAATTTGAAAATAACAAATGTCATTGAAGAAATGGAGAAATTGGAACAATTACACATTGTTGGCGAGAATGTAAAATGATGCAGTAGAGGTGGAATGCCATTTAGCAGTTTCTCAAAAAGCACAGAACAGACAATTTCACTCCTAGGTATATAATCAAATGAATCAAAAACAGGGACTCAAAAATATTCTTGTACATAATGTGTATGGAAGTATTATTCACATTAGCTGAAAGGTAGAGACAAGCCAATTGACCATCAAGAGATGAATGGATAAACAACATGTATATACCTACAATGAAATATTATTCAGCCATAAAAATGAATGAAATTCTGATACATTCAATAACATAGGTAGACCTTGAAATAAATACGTTCACTAAAATAAGCACAGAAGTATAACTATTTTATGATTACATTTATGTGAAATATCTAATGTAAACAAACTCATAGAGACAGAAAATAGATTAGAGGTTACCAGGGACAGTGGGGAGGAGGAAATAGCAAGTTTGGGTTTAAATGAGTTTGTTTGGGGTCATGAAAAGTCTTCCTTATGGTTGGTGGCAAATGTAGCAACATTGTGAATATAGTTAATGCCACTGATGAATGCATTTAGAAATGAGGGGAAATTATATCATGTGCATATTACTAGAATAAAAAAATTGATTATTATTATTTTTTTAAGTTGAAGAGGTCTCTGGATGGTGTAGCCATTTGACAACTTGATGTAATTATGAATTCCAAAAATCTCTATTAGTTTATGCATGTAAACTGGTCTGCTAATCTCGGCATGATTAAGTTATGATTAGGGCATTGAGCTCCACCCCTAGGTGGGTGGGGGAATCAAATATAAAAGGCAAGGCAAAGGACAGAGGGAGAAGTTTTTGAATTGCAGTTTTGATGTTGGAGTTTTGTTGTTGGAGAGAAGGCCCTGGGATAGAGAAGAGCCATTCACCTGAGGGTTCACAGCTGGCCTTGTGGAGAGAAGCAAAACCTAGAGAGCCTCATAGTTTACAGCTGACCTTGTGAAGGAAATAGAGGCACTAAGCCCGGAGAGAAATGCAGCCCCAGGAAGAGAGGAACCCAAGAAATCTGAACCCTGGCAAACATCGGCAGCTGTTTTGCTCCCAACACATGCAATGGACTTATGCTTTATGGCCTGGTAACTGTGGAATTCTATACCCAATAAATATCCTTTATAAAGATCAACCAAACTCTGGTATTTTGCATTAACACCCATTTGCCTGACTAATACAGATGGTATTACAACATCAAAACAAAGTTGATTTCCTGATTTGGGGTTTTCTAGGAAAATGTCCTTCCTTGAAGATAAATACACTGGAGTAATTATTGTGAATTGTTTGTGTAGAGGACAGATATGGTAAAATTATAACTGGGAATTCTTATTGAAGGGATTGTACTACTTTGCATTTTTTATACATTTGATATTATTACTAAATAAATCACTTTTAAAAAAACTTATGTCACTACCATGTCAATAAAGCATTCAGAGGCCAAATCTACACAAATGTAGTGCAACCAAAGTTGTGAATGTAATGAACCTTTTAAGAGTCTGAATGTTATTAAGGAGGAAATGTGTGAAAATTATATTAATAGCACTATGTATTTGGTGCCTGAACAGTTTGGGTGTTTCTGAAAAAAGTGAGATATTTGTATTAGTTTTTCACAGGAACTCCTTCCTCTGCTGCATGTTCTGAAGGTTTATTGCCCTTTGCCCAGGTTGAAAGCCATGGAGAATGACATGTAATATGTAACTTGATCTGCCATGCTTGGGTCCTGCTACTTCAGAACATTTTGGGAGAGTCATTTGGGAGACCCTAATGCCCTTGAGTACATGACTTGATCATGGTGAGATCTGCAAGTCAGAGAAGGGCTGGGGGTTATAAAATGCCAGAATTTACCTTTATGTTCCAAGCACTAGAGGAACAAGTTAATCAGGGTACGTCATGCACAAATTAATATTTATTGAATATATATTTAATATCAGGTATATTTAATGTATATATTTTATAAGATGGAGAAATATACTATGCTGAAATAAAAAATTTCTTCATGCAAATATATTGTTAATATTGAAGCAACTTATTATTGTGAGATGATATATGAACTCAAAAGAAATTAGTTATAAATCTCAAAAAAAAATACTGATAATATATAAAGGTACATGGTTAATAGAAGGTCTATCCCTTTGCAGTGTACTTGATTAATGTAAATTTTAATGAGGCATAGGAATATATTTTCAAATTTGAAAGTAGAGAAAGAGAAAAGTAAAGAATTTGAAAATGGTTCATCTCCAGATGAAAATAATGATTATTACAGGAAACAGGCATACAAAAAATGAGGTTTTAGACATCCTAATTTCACCTTATCATGGATATACACAAAATTATACTGAGTGCTTTCAGATCTTAAATTTTCAACAGGAAAAATTTACTTTCAAGGAATACATCTGACAAATTATGTTCCTGAAAAACAGGCTTTGACACAGAAAATCATTAAATTATCATTTTAAAGAAAATTTAAATCCTGGAAAAACATCAAATGCAGTATGCATAAGTAAGTATTGAAGATCACCATAATGTCTCCATCTTTAAAAAAAAATTGATTTGTTTTAATGCACAAATTTAATTAGTACAAATTTATCCTAGTTTAGAAGTGGCATACATATCTTGTTGAGGTAAAATTCACTTAGCATAAAATTAACCATTTTACAGTGACATTTAGTACATTCTCACGCTGTGCAAGTATCACCTCTATTAATCCATCTATCTATATTTTAAACAATATCAGTCATAGTGAAACAGAAGACATTTCAGTAAACTGAGCTTAAAAATAATTTAAGATCATCACTGGATCATGAGAAATTTTAGAAAGTGACAATTTTCTCATTTGAAAACAAGATAAATTAAAACATGTATTTCAAAAAAATTACTGTTGTTTCCTTTTAGTAAAGCCAGGAAACTAAAATTATTTTAAATTTTGGGTTTTTTTAGTAAATAGCAATTAAAACTAATGTAGGGAGTTGTACTACCTGTACTTATAATTTTTTCAACTTTTTTTTCCATCTATGCAAGCAGTGCAGGAAAAATTAATAATTAAAATTTTAATAAAAGTATATACAAAGAGGCACCATTCTCCCTTTTACTTCTGGCTCTTATATGGCTTTGTCAGAATCAGCTTGTCCCCAAATTCACGACTGAAATGTTGCAGTATTTTGCATATTCCTTTTAGTGTTGTAGATGCTTTTCCCTTCTCTGAATCTCAGTCAAGATTGTCTCGTGCAAGAGTTCTGAATCCACAGAGTCCTACAACACACCAGATTTTGAGCTGGTAATTCCCTCATGAATGGATATTTGGTAAGACACATCTTGCTAAAAATATTACTTGAGAAAGCAGATAGTAAACCAGTTTCTGAAAATAATGCAAAAAAAGAAGTTTTGAGAATAACACCTTGGAGACAAAGATTCCTCCTCAGCTTGAAGAGGAAGCTAATTAATTACATGTCCACACCCCAGGAGTCCCAGACCCACAAATGAAGCTTTTCTCCTTCCTGTGGAGGCAGCACTGGGCTCACTTAGGATGAACTTTGAGGTGTTTCCAGTGTGGTCTAGTAAGAGAAAGTAGTTTGGTGCCCTCTCCTGATCAGAAGTACCCAGAGGAGGATGCTTCTGACTCTGCCTGGTGGTGAAAATATGCCCTCTTCCCACCTTCTGGCTGAATCACTGAGATTGTGTCCAGGGCATTCAGTGCCAGGATCTTGAGCCTGGGTGCAGGGACCTCCTCAGCACAGTCAACACTGAAGGTTCAGAAAGAAGGACCTGCAGAAAGAGCAGGAGTGGGTGAGCCTCTACCCCATGCCCAGACTCCCCTGCCCACACCAGGCCTGGACCCAGGCTTTCATCCTTACCCTCACCCATTGGGGATATAATAGGGTAAAACTTCTAGTGCAGCACAAAGGGTGTCTGTGACCTCCTTCATGATTCACCACTGGGGGCACTTAGCCTCAGTCCTCCCCACTTTCATTGCACCAACCTTCTGTCCTGTCCAGTCAGGAGAGATGCACAATTTGTTGGTGTATTTGTTGGGGTTCAAGGAGGTAGTCCTGTATAGGAGCACACTTCCAGCTGGAAGCATGGCAGGTCTAAACCACTGCTCCCAGCCCAGGGTGCACAGAGCTGCAGGTGTCACAGAAGATCAGAAGGGGAATTGCTTAAGTAAAGGGGGTGGTTGAGGCCCCTCCTCCACATCCTGCTCCTTGGAACCTGCCCCCAGGAAGCCCTGCCAGGTATGCATTGAGTGTGTGGGTGTGTGGGTGTTGGTAGAGGGTTACGAGTGTTTTCCATGATGTAAGTAAAGAAACCTCGTTTGATTTTTCATTCTTGTGAATTTCTCATGTTTGCTGCTACTATGTCACATTAACATTGTCCCCAGGGAGTGAAAAAGGAACAAGTTAATTAGAATCTCAAAGCTTATTTTACACTGAGAAAACAAATTATGTTACTGAAAGACTATATTATAGTATCTAATTGATCCTAGCTCTTTGGAATACATAATGTCCACAGCCTAGAAGGTGTGATCAAGTGTCTCAGGACCTGAACAGCCTAAGTATTGGTCTCCACCTGTCACTGTGTCTGGAGTGTCTTAAGCTCTCTCTGCATCTCTGTCACCACTTATATATAAAGAGGAGGGAAACTCAGAAGGCTTTTTGAGGTTCCTATGGGAACCAAGTAAAAAAATCAGAATAAAAGCTGTGCTCCCTTTTAAGTTTTATGGTCTGTTCTGAATTTAAATACCCTGTGAGCAAGTCTCAGTGTAACAATTTGCAATATCAGAACCCTCCCTTGATTCATTTTGCCACAATTCTTCAGAGTTGTGATTTTTGTGGTTCAACCAGGTTTTTCCATCTTCCTCTTTGTAATAGTGACAAGGCAAATGACATCACTTCTCTACACTACTGACCTGGTGTGTGAAATTAGACTTCCAATGAGAAACAGCTTGAAGAGTGGGAATGAATCATTGAAATTGAAAACTAATTAGAAAAACTTTATGCATAGTAGTGTTACAGCAGGAGCATGCTGGGGCCATAACCCAGGGTTCAAAACATACACTACTGGGCCTTGGAACTTACCTTTCCATGCTTATCTTTTAACTATGAACTCTAGGATAGCAACATAATCTGGTTAGCATCCTTTTGAGTTGGCCACTCCCAAGGAAAACATAAAGTAAAATGTCTCCCTTAACTTAGTGATTATCAAGTGTTTTGGGGGTGTTAACTAGATTAGAAAAATGAGGGACTGGATATCCCTGAGTGTTGAGTGTTCTCAGATCCCCTACTGTTGTTAACCTGACTTATTGTGGCAAAGTCCTCCCATAGAATTCTACTTATGGATCTTTTTACTCTGACTTTGAGAAAAAATTCCTGAGGAGGCTGAGGTGGGAGGGGGAATTGAAGGGTGGGGAAAATGTGGAGACTCCATGATTTGGAACCTGGGACATTCAAGGCCCCAAAATAAGGTGAGAGAGCACCATGAAACTATGGTCCTTGCATGTCTCTAAGTCCGAGGGAAGGCAAGATAGGATGCCAGGTATGATTTTATCTACATGAATTTCATAGCTTTTTGGAACAGATTATTCCAAAGATATTTGTGGTTTTCAAAACAGGAGTGTCTGCATGTACCATAATGTACAGGATATACTGAATGTACAATATGAATGCACTTTCAAAACACCACTGCTGCTTTCAGAGCTGAGCCACTTGGGATGTGGCTAAACATGAGGTAAGTCATTGGGCACTGTAACTCAAAGACTAGCTCTGTGCTCTTTCTCATTGTATGAAGTCTCAAGATTTTTCTTGATGATTACACTTCATAGCCGATTTTACACAGCATTGGACAGAGCTGGCACTGAACAACTATGTGGGAAGTTGAAAAAAATTAATACATACTATATGTGTGTATACATGTAAGTGTGTATTGTGTGTATAAATCTGTCAATATATGAATGAATAAATATATGTATATATTTGTATAAATATATGTGTATAAATATATATGTGTATCTAGTTTGAAATATAAGGGAGTGAATATTGTTTATAACAGGAGCATTTACCTCTTTAAACTGAATATAACAAAGATCATTTCTATTGATGCAAAGGAGGGATTTGAAATTTTCAGCCTCCCAGTGTAAATGAGGCTAGCTGGACCACCTAAGGCATGCTAGAAGTTTCTGTCAAGGGTCCTTCTGACCCAGTAGTAAAGAAAAAGATGGGAAGGCTCTCCCTGGCATAAGGTTATACAACTCAGTAATTACAGTGCATTGCCTGGATTTCATCATCAACTCCATCCTTTCTTAGATGAACCACACCTCTTAGGGCAATTTGCTTATCCTCTCTGTCCCTCCATTTATTCTTCAGAAAGTGGGATTAATGGTAACAGTGTCCTTCTCAAAGAGTTTTTAAGAATATTAATATAAAAATGCTTAGAAATTTCCACTTCGATGTTAGATTGTTTCTATGTTCATGAATTCTCAAAGAAATCTTGACAGAAGATCACATTTCACAACTTTACAGAAAAATGAAGAACTCATCTCCTGTGAGCCCTTTCACTCCATTCACATTGGGACCATTCCTTAATCCTAAGGGACCAGTTGCTGCTCTTACCAAAGCTTGTCTATCTGCCTTTTATTTAAATTTCTGCCCTCAGTGGCAAAGATTTTCATGACTCCTTGGTAAATGCACTGGTCACAACCTCCTTTCCTGATGTGATAGGAGAATCTTTTGATGAGGGTACTTCAGTTAAGGTTTTGCCAACCTCAGTCAGAACTGGTCTTAATCCTATTATGAGAGTCCTTTGTAAGAGAATGAAAATCAGGTAGACTTTCACAGAAGAAGTAGCCAGAAACTGAACATCACCAGAAACTGAAGAGAAGGGAGAGACCTGGAGACTCTGCAATGTGCCTTGCCAGGTGACAAGCTAAGGGCCAAGGATCACCAGAACCCTGGTTCAGAATGCCAGTCTCTAAGATAAAGCACTGCCTTGATGATGCCTTGATTTGGATTTTCTCTTAGCCTCAAAACCATGAGCTGAAAAAGTCCCATTGTTTAAGCCAACCCTTTCCATGCTATTTGCTTGAGCAGCCAAGAAACCAAAACACTCTTTTAATAATATTATTTAAATATCTCAATAATCAATTCTAGCCTCTCTTCTCTCCTCATTTCATACAGTGTACTACTATCTGACTCATTTCTTTGATTGATGACATTTCCTTCATTTCTGTCCCTACAATGACAGCAACCATACTATAATCTAGATGTCATTTCTGAGCTTTCCCCTCTATATGCTTTTGTGCTATGTAAGGGCAAATACAAATTTAAAAATAGGAAGTCTTTACTCTTTCTGTTGAAAATAAGGGAAGAGACAGCCTTCTCCATCCCATCTGAGTATTTAGTTTAGAAAACCCATAGTTGTAAGTAATACTACTTTTTCTGTCCTTTTTGAAATGCTTATATTTGAAATGTGTGTACAAGTTTAAATGAGTCTCTTGCAAATTTTACCACACAAGGTCTATATAAGAAAGGAGGCCATTTTTTAAAAATATAATCAAAGAAAATTTCTCCCAATTTCCTGATAAAAGATGAGCATAGCTTCTGGAGGTGGGGGCTTAGGGAGTGTGTACCTGGCTCAAAATTGTAAACCTACCTATGGTCATGAAGATATGAGAAATAATTTGAGAATATGTGTGAAATGGGTTATATCTGCTTAGTCACATAAAAAAGCTTAAGATATCTTTCTGTTTGAATCTCTGAAGATTGCCTGTGATGCATCACATTTTGCTTTAATATTTATTCAATGATAAAATTCTTTTTCTATGTATTCTATGTTTGTAGAGAGGTTTTTTGGGTTGAGAGATGATTTTGTTTTTATTTTTATTTCCCGAAGACTTAATGGCACCTAAATTAAAATATACCTCAAATTGAAGAATTACCATACCCTGAACAAGTCAAGTTATATCTCCGCCAATTTCTGAATCTTAATTAATGGCTCCATTAGGCACCCAGGAGTTAATTATTGAAACCCCCTTTTTAACACCGCAGAAACCCAAAGGAGCCTTGTTACTCTCTCTGCACTGAGTACTATTGTCATCCTTCATCACCTCCCAATCTGACACACACATATGCCCACACCTTATTCATTTTCCTTCAGTGTCAGTTTAAATATTATTCCTTCTGAATTCCTTCTTTATCTGAACTCCCACCTATGTTAGCCTTTTCCTTCTCTGGCTGAGTTCTCTTGAACAAAACACTACTTCATCTTCAGGCAATACCTTTATTTTGTCATTATATGTTTGCTTATTTGTTCACTTCATTGTCTCCCATCTTCCCCATGGAACTATTTGCAGAAAAATAGACTCCAGAATCTTAAAATGAGTTGTTCCCCTATGGCCATTCAGAGGAAATTCTTTCACAATACACAAATCTGCCCTAAGATAATCTGCCCCCAAATGTCTGCAGTGAGATTTAAAAAATTATCTTTAGATTAAAATTCACTTACAAAATAAAGGAGATCTATCTCCTTTTGGGAAAATTCTCATGAGTATTCACTGAACTCAAAGATATGGAAATCTAGGGAGAGTGGGTCATTATTGAGGATGCTATCACCACATTCCAGATCTCAGAGTTTTTTCTTTTTTTTCTTTTATTAGAAGAGTTGTGGTTTACAGAACAGTCATGCATAAAATACAGAGTTCCTATTGACCACTCACCACCAACCACCACCTGCATTGGTGTGAAATATTTGTTACAATTTATGACAACATATTTTTATATTTGTACTATAAATAAATGTCCGTGGTTTAACTTAAAGTTCAATATTTGTGTAGTGTAATTTTCATGGATTTAAATTTTATTATGTTACCATATATATAATCTAACATTTTCCCTTTTAATCATATACAGATATACTTCAGTGCTGTTATTGAATCCATAATATTGTGCTACCATCACCACCATCCATTACCAAAACATTTCCATCATTCCAAATAGGAGCTTTATCCATTTTAAGACTTAACTTCCCATTCCCTATCTCCACCACACCCATATATTCCAGTATGTGACTCTATCAATTTGCTTATTCTAACTGGTTAAAATCACAGAGATTATACAATATTTGTCCTTTTGTTCTTGTCTTATTTCATTCAACACGATATCTTCAAGGTTCATCTATGTTGTCACATGTATCAAGAATTCATTTCTTTTTAGAGCTGAATAATATTCCATTGTACATACATACCACAGTATATACCACATCTTATTTATCCATTCTTTGGTTCATGAACACTTGTGTTGTCAATGGTTCTTTCTTGCATCAGAAAAATCACTATTGAAAGTGCCTCTTTGTGCTATTAATAACTTCATCAGCCATACATAAATTGGGTGCACCCTGTTTACCTTCAATGCCAATGAAGAAAAATTTAATCAAAGTATGACTAAAAAATTTTCTCTCTAATTAATTAAAACATCTATATACAGATAATGAAAATATGTTATATCTTTTTAGTCTGTAATTGCACTAAAATATCAAAAAACAATCGTCATTCTTTTTCCCAGAGGTCTATCTTGTAGATTCTGGTTTTGGGGAGGGGAGCAATATTGTAGAAAACTTTCAGAAAGAGGATCAGTCCTGCTGAAGTCTGTAAAACTACCAACATTCTCTCAGGGTGGGAATATCAATGTTGTTCTGTATAAGTACAAATAGTTATGCTGCATATGCATATTTAATGAAAAGCTATTTTTCAGCATCTAGTGTGCATATACTTTACTATCAAGGAATAAAAATAAAATGGAACACAGAGCTCTTCAACTCAGAATTATCTGATATCATAAAAATTGGAAAATCAAATAGTCATTCAAATGAGTGAATTATCTAGCTTCATTACTGATTTGACTATAAATGACTGTTTCAACGACTTTGAGTAAAATTAAAAGTTTAAAGGTCTTATGACATCTCCTGATAGAAATTTTAAAAATTACTTGGAAATGAAAATCAAGCAGTATAATTAAATTTTGGCTAGAGACATTTGCTTCCAAAGGGAATATTTTTACTTTTACTATTTTAATAGTCTTCTGAAATTAAAAAAATATATATATGCTGTAGTATTTTAGCAGCAAACATTTTTGGTAATAAATTTCAATATTATTGTTCTGTTATATGTTCCTATATCTTTACACATTGTTACAGAAAAACGGCACCCACTGGCATGCAGAGACAGACTATTGCAGACAGAAAGTTTATTAGGAAACTCTCCTAATGGAGGGGGTCTGAAGAATGGACTTAAGTCCCCCCACCAGCATGGTAGGTGTCTGAAGAGACACTTCAGCTCAGCCCCAGAGGGTTGTAGGTTTGGCTTTATATAGTACATCAATAGGCAGGGAAACTGAGTCCAGCCTGGGGCCAAATTGCCAAGGTGGAGTGGGCTAGAAGGTCTTGGGATGTGGGAGGGGTTGGTGGTGCTTGGGCCTGGAGGGAATGATGGACCTTATCTGCTCCAGATTGCTTATTCTTGGGAGGGGATGAGCTGGCCAAAGGCTATGGCTTGCTCAATTGGTTACGTGGGTTATGGCTGGAGGCTGCCTTTCCTCAACCTATGCCACAGGTGCATTGATTCATGGTCCTAGGACCTGTCAATCATTGCAAACCTCATAAGGGGGAATCTCTAACATTCCTAACTCTTTGATTATATATATATGATGAAGGACCTAAGTAATGGGAATACGGGGCAGAATGGAAGGATGAGGTGATTCAGGACGTCAACTCAGTCTGGCTATTCCCTGCTGTTATGGGGTGGTGAAGTGTTTCTTTCTCTTCTGTGCAGTGAGTTCTGAGTTCTGGTCCCAAAGAGGTTGGTATTGGCATTCATGTAGCAAGAAGATGCTGTTCACATGTTCTTGAGTTGTTGATTATACGATTCAGCATGTGAATAGATGAGAAGCTGTAAGAGACAAGGACCAAAAAGAAGCAGCAGCAATGATATCAGTAGTGGTGTTATAATGGGTAAAAAGATTGATTTTAGGGGTGAGAAAAAGTAAGAGAGAAATGGGGATAACCAGGATTGATTTCTGTAGCTGTTGTCTTGGACCCTCTGAAAGATCTCTATGTTTTCTCTTGAAATTTTAAGATTTTCTTCTACCTTCCCAGTTTTGTTAATATAAGAACAAGTTTCATTTACGATTGCACAGGTACCTCCCAAAATCTTGTAATATTCTCATGGTTGGTTTTGAGATTAGAACATCCTGTTGGATTAGGGACAGGATGGGGGTTTGGGGACATCTGTTATTGGGGTAGGGGAGAGCTGCTGGCACTGACTGGTCACAAGGAGTTATTTTGCTAAATGGGACTAACATTCCCAACTTTTTTCATATGGTTGGGTGGAGAGGGAGAGCAGGAAGTTGGGCAATGATAATCTGGCTGCTTTCTATTGTT
Organism: Cabassous unicinctus; assembly: GCA_029593785.1. Lineage (NCBI taxonomy): Eukaryota > Metazoa > Chordata > Mammalia > Cingulata > Chlamyphoridae > Cabassous > Cabassous unicinctus. The sequence continues at coordinate 27,603 of JAQZBX010010355.1, read as the reverse complement.
TTATCAAGCATTGTGGGATTCAGTTACTGTTCCCCTTTCAGCATTGAGATATTGTGGCTTCTGGCTCAGCAGCTGGGACTGTATTTTTGCAGAAGGAGAAGACCATGTATATGATCATGGGTGACATCTAAGATGGCTGTTTGGATAAACTGAGTTATTGCATGGAAGATGCATGGACATGCTGATATGAGGAAATGAGAGTTATAATTGTGGTAAGGATAGGAAGTAACCATGAAGTTTAGTGTGGGCTATGAGGTTATCACCTTCAGCAGTCTGAAGAAAAGAAATAATATTATATACTCAACATTGAACATTAATGGTTGACAGTGAAATTCCATTATTTGGTGGGCTTACACACCTAGAAATAGGAGACTTTATATTATTAACAGTGGTTTCATAACTGTTTTTGAGTGATTTTTTATTTTTCATGGATTTAAAATTCCCAACCAGAGGGCTGCATAGGCCTGTGGTTAAAATGATTTTATTTTCTCCCAGTTTGTATCATTTGAGGCATAGGCAACAAAAAATTATTATTACTTCCCTTTTTTGAGCTGTGGGGTGGCTGGCACTTCAACTTGTAACTTTAGTGCCTCTCTTTGCCTTGCTGTTAGCATCTTAGCTGGAGCTGTGGGTACAGCGCACAGTGACAAATTACAAGAGTTCTGTTGCAGTGCCTGAAGCACTGAAAGCATACCTTGCCCCTTCTGAAAACAAGAGAGGACCAATGTTGCAGTCATTGGAGTGAGCACGAAGGACACTCATGGGTGATGTTCATGAGTTGCTGGTGAGTGACAGGCAGTTGGACCTGCGGGGCTAAGCACCACAAGGTCTGGTATCCACGATATTTACCTTTTCAGTGGAGCCACTCTGCTGGTTTTTGGGTCTCAATGGTATGTATGGCTCTAGATCTTTGTGAGTACATCTGCCTCAACAGTCCCAAGAGAGATGTTAGAGTAAGGGGCAGGGACATGATAGACTGTTGCCAGTCACTGCTGGCAGATGTCCTGATGTTTTTACACAGATCTTTCTTCCCCAAAGAAGGCAGCCAACAACAGTTCATTGTTTTGTCTTGTACTTTGGCTTCTTCTTGCGATTGTGACTAAAGTCCAAGGAGTATTTGTTTAGAATATTGCCTCTGCCACAAACCCCACCCAAAGCCAATATTGGCACTGGATACATCCAAATTACAAGGTAAGTTAAGGTTCACCACCCCCCTTACTGCTTAAACTTGTGTTATTGCATGCTGGGGGGAGCTTCTCATTTCCCTGAACAACCTTTTCTGATTAACACACAAAATGGTTTTAGTATCTGAGCTAAATGAGGGATGAAGGGTTTTCAGTACACCAACAATATTATAAACTCTATTAGAAAACATTGCACTTTATCAATTACAGCAAAGGGTACAATTATGGTTTTACTTAGCTAAATAACATTTAATAATTTGATAGACAGCCAGGACTTTGTAGCTTATCCAAATTGTTTGCCCATCTCACGCTCTTTAGATAAGACACCATTGTCTCTGATGCTTCTTTTAATTCTGAAAAAAGAATCGCTGGTTAACATAATATCAATAGGGTTTCAAACACAGGTTTTTCCATGCAGCTGGAATCTTTGTCAAGATGCCAGGACAGAAGGTTTGGCTATGTACACAGCCTTGGTGAAACACTGCAAAATCCACCATTAGCCTTCTCACATGAAGGTGAATTCAGGCTGGATTGATTTACCTAAGGATATATTAAAGAAAGATTTAGCAAGTTTTAAAACACAGTGATAATGACATAACTGCATATTAATTTCTTGCAGCAAACTAGCAATATTTGGAACTGCTGCAGACAGCAGTGGTGTTGCTTTAATCTACAATAATCTACTCTTATGTCCTTGATGGCCATTCTTTCTGCAGCCATAGAGCTGCTTCTTTAGTGGAGGTGGGGCAAAGCAGATATACATGAGCTAAAGCCTCTGCCTCTTGATTTCTAGGTCAAAAGGTTGCTTCTGTGACACATACCATTTTAAAAAACTAATTAAAACCATGATTAACAACACTATACTTTATCCAATATTATGCTGAAACATTTTTAGATTTTCAGGAATTTTATGCATGAGCATTTTACTGGTACAACTTTGATTAACACAGGGTTAAAGAATTTCTTTTAATTATATAACACTTTTAAACACTTTACATCCAACCTATAATATATAATGTTACCACAATACCTTCTACAACTTGCCATATGCATTCAAGTTTTGTGTTACATACTTCCATTCTGATTTTATGAAAACTAGCCATCATATTTTAAGACAAAACACACTTTCCTGAACAATCTTATTAAATTTCAGTCAGCACTCCTACAAACTTTATACTTCTTTCAATATCCAATTAAGTTTCACATCTTTCATTTCATTCTGTGAAAAAAAATAAACTATTCATTTCAATTTAGGCAAAAACTATTTTTTAATGGAGAAATTTGCAGTAATTTCATTAGTCAAGATGTACAATTTTCATTTGTTTAAAAATTTAATATACACAATGCAAATTTACTTTATTAGCATTCATACTTATTAATATATAAACTTATTTAATTTTTGAACATTTAAATAGAGCTTTTTAAAAAATTTCCTTTTATCAATTTAACATTAAATCTGGAGGTATTAAGATATACAATGAACAAATAAACACAAAAAGAATTAAGATACACCAACAGAAACATAAAGGTCATTAACTTGACTCATAATGCTTACTCCTTTGGTATGGCTATTTTTAGGCTATTCATTATTTCAAATCTTTGATTTTACTGCTTTTAAGATTTAAACACTTTTACTAGAAATCAGCAACAGTTAGGGATATTTGAGCATTATAAATGCAGTGAAGCTTTAATTCAGCAGTTTAGATGGACAGGTATTTAACTCATATATTTTGGATCATTGCTTTTTAGGAGTACACTTAGACAGACTTAGGAGTTAGCTGACAGCTTACTTGTAAGAGGCTAGGAATTATAGGTTTGTCAAGTAAGATTATTAGGGACAGCTGGGTATTGAAATATTTGATAAAATGAGAAGGTTCAGAGAAATAACATCTGAGATGGTGTTTGATTTGGGAGAAATCAGAAAGGAAGAAGGGGATGTGAACAAACATAATGCTTTCTGCTTGGGCCATTGTCTGGAAAGGGAGGACAGGAACTGGGGAAGGAAGCTGGAGAGGGGGGAGTTGGGCTCAAGAGCAGTTGATGGGCAGGGAGAAGGTAGCACATCCACAGAGAGGTGTGAGGGAATGGAAGGACCAACCAAGTTCGGGGGGGTTGTTAATGAGGCATACGGTGGCAGAGGAGGGGTGTGATCAGAGGGATCAGAGTTAAAAGATGGTTTTTCTGTGTGCAGTGTGGAGAGGGGGGAGGAGGAGAGGTGAACACCTGTATGAGGTGTGGGAGGAGCCTGGTCTGCCAGATCAAAGTCAAGATTTTCAGAGGTTGTAGGGGGTGAGAGAGAGGAGGAGAAGGAAATTTTCTGAGAGGGTTTTTGGTGTAAAACAAGGGTCTGATAAGAAGAACAAGATTGACAAAGAAGGGATGATTATGAAGGGGGAAAAAATGCCTGGAGAATAGGAATTTCTGACCACTTGCTGATGCACTGGATGAAATTCTCTAAGTCTCAGAGAATTTGGAAATTGAAAGTGCCAATCTCTGGCCATTGACTTTCAATGTCCAATTTGTTTTGTGGCCACACAGAGGTTAAATATAAAATGAGCTTTTTAATCTGATATCTCCTTTTGGGTTTAGAATTTTAAGGCTATGAAGGAGACAACCCAGAGACATGGATTTTTTGGGGGGGCAAAATTGAATTGCCCATTTTAGGTGGCATAGGTGAGACTAAGAATCTCTAAAAAGAAAAGAACAGGGGAGATTCTGCATGAGACAAGCATCCCCGAATCAGTCAGAAGTTACCCAAGGAAACAGGAGATGGTGCTTGGGGCCAGACATCTTAGGAGCCAAGGGGTCTTTTATCATGAGGATGCAGGCCTACCACCCACTGTGGTCCTCAGGGACAGTGAGGATCACCAATGTAGCACTAGGATGTTTTGGTGGGTTATCCTGGACAACAGAAAAAGAGACAGCAGCATCCTCTGTTGGAGAAATCCTTGACTCAACCAGCTATGATTTGGTGTCCAGTGTTGGATGGATTTTCTCAGCAGCAGCATGGCAGAGATTTCCCACCCATCAATCAGTCCCAGCAACCTCATGCCTGTGGTATTTTGGCACAAAATGTTAGAAAAAAATGGCACTCACTGGTATGCAGAGACTGACAACTGCAGGCAGAATGTTTTGGGGGAAGCTTTCCCAATGGAGGGGTTCTGAAGAATAGACTTCACCTCCCCAGCCAGAACAGTAAGTGTCTGAAGAGAGACTTCAACCCAGCCCAGGAGGGTGTGGGTATGACTTTATACAGTACATCAGTAGGCAGGGAAACTGAGAGCATCTTGGTGCAAAATGGCCAGGGGGGAGTGGGCTAGAAGTCTTGGAATGTGGGAGGGGTTGGTGGCACTTGGGTTCAGAGGGGGTGATGGCCCTTATCTGTTCCACTTTGTTTGATCTTGGGAGGGGATGAGCTGCCCATAGGCTATGGCTTGCTCAGTTGGTTAGGTGGGCTATGGCTGGAGGCTGCCTTTCATCAACCTATGACACAGGGGCATTTATTCATGGTCCTATGACCTGTCAATCATTGCAAACCTTGTATGGGGGAATCTCTAGCATGTGTAAATGTAAATATGTCTTTATATTAAAATTTAATGATGCTTAGAATTTGTGTGTGAAATGCTATTGAGCACTGACAGGCATTTTGCTAGTGGCTGGATATGCAGTTGTGAGAAAAAATATATGTCCTTGCCTTCCTTACTTTAATATCTAAACACCCTAACAGTTGTTTAATTACACTTTGTGTTAACATTTGAACATAAAGTTCAAGATGTTAGCAGAGAGGTGTGTCAAAGGAACTGTGGCCTCATCTGAAGGCTTGGATTCAGAAGGATCTACTTCCAAACTCTTTCATCTGGTGTTTGGCAGTAATTAGTTTCTCTTAAAGGAAATTTTGGACTGAGGAACTTGGTCCATAGCTATTGGCTGGTGTTCTTCTCATTTCCTTGCCAACTGCACCTTTCCACATGAATGTTCCCGTCATCAAATCTTACAAACTGAGAAGGCAAGAGATGTTGCTAGCAAGTTGGAACTCAGTCTTTTATAAACCAATCTAGGAAGTGATTAACCTTTCCTTTTGATGTATTCTATACATTAGAAGCTATTCACTAGGTCCATCCCTCAATCAAGGGAAAAGGATTTCACTAGGGTGTGAATCCCAGGCAGCAGGGATCTTTGGGGGTCCTTTTGTAAGTCTGCCTACAATCTTGTCTTTCTCAGCCTTGGTTGACATTGGGTCAGCCAGCAACTAGACTTTCTGCAGACTCCTTGCTGAATCATATGTCAGTTTTTGGCTATTGCCTGTCTCATTTTATTTTGATAGCCTTTTTACTTATCCAAAATATTTTTCATTCCATAGGAATTTGTTGAGAGCCTGAGTGTCTTACATTGTTCTAAGGGCAAAATATTAAACAGTAGTAATATGTGGTCACAGGTGCTTCATTCTTTTGGGGGGAGTATGGTTCTCCTACCTGCAGCAAATCATTTTCTGGAGTCATTGGCAGCTCTTAGAATCTGAGGAATGTCCCATCTGAGGAGGTCAGAAAAAATTGTTTTTCTGGCTCCATGAAATTCTTTGTCAAGTTTAAAATTATATTGTTCTGTAATCAGAACTTTGACCTATGATTTTCCTTCAGTTTATTACCTCTCTTTTTATTTTTTACTCAGGTATTGTACAACCCCTTACTTTGGTGTGTTTTGGGAGATGAAAAGACGAGAGGATATCTCCTCTGAGAACTTAATTTTGATGTTTTAGCTTTGCTCCTTGCAGGATGGAAAGGATGATAAATGATGAGAACTTCCTCAACCATATGTTCATTTGATCTTGACTCTTATCCCTATTTCCAACCCTAGGTAATCACAGAGTCTGCTCCTCACTCTGCAGGCATCCTTATTTACTCATATTTCCCTCTAGAGGTGTTGCCCAGTTTAAAAATTTGCACACAGTGTGATCAACTTGAGACTAGAGGGGAACAATGGAAAATTATAACATGACAGATTGAGGGACACATGGATAAATGAACAGGGAAATGTAGTAGTTTGGAATTGTTTCAGAATTCCAAAAAAAGATATTGGATTATGCTTGTAAACTGGTCTGTTCCTCTAGGCATATTATATTTCATTGGATTCAGAGGTTTCATTCTTGTTTGATTAAGTTGTGATTAGGGCTTTGATTGGGCTACTTCAGTGGGATGAGTCCCTGCCCCCTTGGTGGATTGGGAGTCCCAGAGAAACCACACTGCAGAGAAGGAAGGCTGGAGTTTTGAGCTGGAGTTCTGGGAAGAAAATACAGAGGAAAGAGGGGCAGATACATGAGGAAAGAGAGAAGCCTCCATTAGACAATGGCAGAGGCCCCAGGGTGAGAGATGAACCCTTTGCCTGATAGTTCACAGTTAGCCTTGTGGAGAGAGCAGAGCAGCTTAACCCAAAGAGAAATGAGACCTGGGAGAGAGACAAGACTTATCCCAGCATACAGCTGATATTGGAAGCAGCTGGGGCAATAGAGCCTTAAGAGGAAGAGGTAGGCTGAACCCCTGAAGATGTCAGCAACCATCTTGCTCCAACCTGTGGCAACAGACTTTGGTGAGGGATGTAACTTATGCTTTATGGCCTGGTAACTGTAACCTTCTACCCCAAATAAATACCCTTTATAAAAGCCAACAGATTTCTGGTATTTTGCATCAACACCCCTTGCCTGAATAAGAGAGGAAACCAAGGTTTCTGCACAGGTCCATGACCATTACGCAGATAGGGCTGTCCTCCCTCTTCCAGCCCAACCACCACTTCCCCTCTAGTAGTCTGGCTGCCTCTACTTTGACTGCAGGTATTGGTGCTGGGTCAACAGCCCCATATAGTGACAAGAGCACAGAACTCCTTCCCCTAGTCCCTACCATTCCTTTGGCCTAATCATAATCCTTTGACAAACAATCAAGGAACTCTTGATCTCTGCAAGCCTCTATGCACATACCTTAGTCAGAATGGTGGCTTTGGGAAGGATACCCCAGTACCTAATGCACTGGTGTGGGCCAGTGTCTATGAGATGCTAGTAAGAAAGTCTGTGTAGGAGAGGAGGAGAAAGAGTGTCTTTTAGGTATTTCATGTCCCAGTTCTCTCAATCTGCACCTGGAAGAATCTGTCTTCTCTTCAATCTCTTCCTTAGGTTGAGGCATCCCACCTCTCAACTATCAATTAATCCTGCTGATTAAAATTCAAACAATCTCCACTACCAACCAATCATATGCTCCAAATATTTCTGAGGTGAAACATATTTTACTTTAGCCAAAATGCTGGTCAAAGGAGCATTTTTAGACTCTTAAATCTTCACAACCAAGGGATGGCTTGTAGAAGGCTTTCATGCCTATCAGTATATCAAGTGCCCAATAGACACAAAATCTGAATGAGAGCAGTTTGTCTCACCTCTAAACATGACTTCATGAAAGGCAAACCCACTGTACCCTCCAGGGGATACTGTCACAGTGTAGCCCCTTCTCCTTCAGAGACCAACCCCCATTCATGTTTCACTCATGAGCCATATCTGACATGAATGGACAGCAAGGGTCAGAGGAAGTCCATTTTCACTTCAGAAGATGATCTGATATTGAGTTCTTTTCTCTCCTACTGAGGCAGGTTAGTATAGGGTAATGGAGGAGAAGACAAATCACAAGATGGCCAGCAGACCACATGGCCAGCAAACAACATAGCTGCAAAACCTAGCTGGAACCTGGAGTGTAAACTTGAGATTCCAGTTTCTCTTTCTGGGACCTCCTTTTGTCCCTGGATATTTCAAACAGGCCTCACAATTGTTCCCCACCATTGGTAGGGTAACCAATAACAGCTGGGACCCATTCCCATATTTAACAAGGTGGAGGAATAATTAATAGTTTAAAAGGTAACCACATGAGGCAGAGAGCACTCTTTCTGCCTAAAGGAGCCTTCACCAAATCTTGGTGTGTATTTCCATCTTTCTCTCCTATTCCCCAACAAGCATTGTTCTTTCCCCCCATACCCCAAATAAATTCTTTTTACTGGCCTAACTAAACTGGCAGTTCATAAATTCACTTACGCATCATAGCCAAGAACCTAGAGGAATCCAACAGCTACCCATCTTCATTTGGTGAAACATTGTCTGGAGAAAAATAAGTGAGTGGTTCTCCCTGATCCCCACTGGAGATTGGTGAGTTTTAAGACTTGTCTGTGCCCTCTTTGGGTTCTGCTGTTTTAGAGGAGGTTGATGGCTAGGGGCTTCCTGGATAAGATCCCAAAGGACACAAACTCAGTGGACCCAGACTTCTGGCTCCCTCTCTGGAGGTGGCAGGTGCTAGCCTCTGCACCGTGTAGATCCAAGGAAGTTCTAGGTGGTGGGTGAAACCACCCTTGAGACCTGAACTGGACATGTAGTCTAAGTTGAGCAGGAGTCTACGGGGAGTTTACTGAAGCATAAGTTCTGAATGTCTATCACCCATTATATTGCTTCCTTAGATCTCTAGTTAGCACATTTTAATTAAAAGTGGCTTTGATCTTCTGTCTACTGCTGTCCTCATTCTGGGTCTGTGAGATGCTTTAGAATGCCTTAGAAACTGAAAATGCATTTGTTAAAGCAAAGCAAAAGCCCTGCCCTCAGCAGTGCCCTAAGACCTTGCTCCTTCTCCACCCTGGAGAAGCCCAGGGATTGTCTGGGGTGGGGGTGAGGGGATGGTACCTGAAGGTGTTTGCCGGCAAGTCACAGGTCAACTAGTCTCTAGATTTTTATGGGCTTTTAATGTCAGGTTTACCTGAGGAAGTTTATCCTAGGAGCCCCTGGGAGTGGCTATGGGGTGAGCTTACTCGTAGGCAGCTCCAAAAACCACTGCAAAGTAAGCAAAGGCATTTAAAGGTCCCTAGTCACTCTCTTTCCTAAGGTTAGCCCAGCTTGGGTGTTTTGGTCTGGAAACAAGACTCAGATGCTCCCACGACATCTAAGTCTACAGGGATGCCCAGAGACAAAGCTTCTGATCCCTGAAACATGGGACAATGTGAAGGGCTCCCCAATTTCCAGGATGAAATTGGTGAGCAACCCTGTTCAATCAGGACAGTGGTAGGACACCCCCAAACTGAAAAACACATCTTATCCTCCCCTAGGATAATGGTGGCTCTTAAATTGGGACAATCTCCCTAGGCTAATATTTTTCTGCTATACCACATGACCACAGTAAGGTTGAGAAAGAGCTCTGTAGGGAACCCTGAATTCCAGTTAAAAGAAGAGAAGTTAAGAGAGGAGAAGACAGATGGGTCTGAATCAGAGACCATATAATCATGTCTCCTTAATTCAGGGGTTCTTAACAAAGGGCCCATGGAGAAAAAAAATATTGATAACCCCTGCCTTAAAGGGATGAGGAAATACACTCTAATTACCAAACCTCTCCCATGTAGAATAAGGAACTTCCTCATGTGCCATCAGTTACAATTAAAATGTTCCTGGCTTTTCTAGCTCCGTATTTCCTTGTAACATTCCAATCCTTTGAGCAAAAAAGGCTTGCAGGGCTTTACATCTTGTGGGGTGTAACTAACAATATAGCCCCCAGAGCAGCCCCAATTCCTGTCATGTCAATGCCAGGGTTTCTCTAGACTACTTATTTCTGTACCTAGCAGCTGCCAAGGGATTTTCCTGGGGGACTGAAGCTGGAGGTTCCTGTATGAAGTGATAGACATTGGGAGCTTTGTATCCAGGTGACTCAAAAGTCAAGTCTTACCCTAAGCTAAGTGTATGAAAGTCTCTCTTCTGTGCTAACCTGTGCTTGCTTTAACTTTGGTAGTCTGCTCATGCCTAGGAACTAATAAATCAGATTTGGGGTCACCTGTTACAAATTGGATAATAGTTAAAGGTAACCAAAAAAAAAAGTCTTTAAATGTCAATACTATCTTGCAATTAACTTTAATGCATAAAAGAAATCACAAGTAGAATTAATTAAACTATGGAGAAAGCAGAAAAACTTAGCAAAGTTGTTACTAATAAAATTGTTTTAGTTAATGAATGGAAGTGCACAAATTGTTTTTAAGTGGAAACTTACTAGAAACTGTACCTTAGAGTTAAGATCATTATATAGATGCCTTTATATTATAAAACAAAAGAAGGATAGTAACTGAAATTATTGTAACTGTGTGGTATAGCTAGCTTCACCTACCCCTTAGACTTCAGCTATTATGATAGTAAATATAAACTGAGATTGCCTTTGTTTAAGGTTACTTTGAGTCTAGTCTCACCCCTTGCCTTTGCTTATTCTTATTTCATAACAGCGTCTGCCCCCTATGGCTTGGAGGAACGCAAACTTGAGACACCCAGTCTCTTGCCCTTGCACTGGTATTAGTGACCCTGCTTTCTCTTGTGGCTCCAAGTGTGGACTAAATTGCTGCCTGATGGAATCATTGACCCTTAGGGTTGAATATCCACTCTTCCAGTCCAGCGGCCACTGGAGTCCTGCAATCTCCTAGGACTGGAGAGGCAGGGCTCCCACCCCGAGTGTTAAAATTCCTAAAAGCAGCAATTCATGAAAGAAACCAGATTCTCTGAGGCTTCAACAACCTCATTGAGTATATACTGAAATTACTCTTGCTCATTCAAGGTCTGCCAAAGTGAAAATGCAAATAAGAAGCAAAGTTCTCAAGTAAAGGAAAATGTTATAAACTGTATTTTAAAACGTTGGAGACATTTTAGTTATAAGCTAATAATTAAAGAATGAAATTCTTATGCAGTAGTGCATGGTCACAGTGCAAATTACATTAATTAGAAATAGCCTTCAAAGAAATCTTTTAAATGTTATTTTACAGTTAAACTTATTTTGTAAAAGATTGAAAGTTTTAAGTAACTTTAAGTTGTGTTTCTGTGTCAAACTCTATTCATGTCTGCCTATTTGTTCAGCATATATATCTTCAGACATCAGAATGGTAATATCAAATTAACAAATTCAAACTCTTAAGAGACCTCTACTGAAAGTGGAAAATTAAATAAGTAGTTATACACATGAATAAGTATTCCTGGATCCCCAATTAGGCTGAGCAATATGGAAAGGTCATATAGAAATCTGAATATAAGAACTATTGGAAAAGGGAAAAAGATTTTCCTAAGCTCTTTGCCTTACCCAGCCTCCAGTGTCTTCTATGATGGAGGGGATGAGTGTAACAAAGTAAAACTCTTCTAAGCTGGGGAATTAAGAATCATAGATTGTCCTGTAATTCCAGAACTTAAAACTTTTAACAGCCTTAAAATAAAGGTGCTTGATAATTTTATCACCAAATTTCAGTAATAAAAGAAAAGTCCTTGAAAGCTATGGAAAGATATTTTCTAAATTATGATTAAAACAAATTTTAAAATTGTGATATATTCCAAAACCTAAAGTCAGTATACTTTTAATATTATTCAGTTTTAAATTTTATTAGAGAAAAGAGGTTTTAAGCCTCCTGTAAAGGAAGGGAAAAGAACATTCCTTGCACAAACTAATGGTTTCAATTTTATTTAGCTTGGGTATTATTTCCCTGGTTTATAGAATACCAAGTAAATAAATTAACATTATATGCATTAATATTTAAGGTGATGAAATTTGTAAACTCGTGTTTAAAGAAATTAAGGTAAAAAAAGAAATGTAGATCTGCCATCTCTTAAACTGATAAAGTAAGTTTCAATGGCTGCTAACTGTAATTTAATAAGCTTATTTAAATGTAAGGAAACTAGTCTATGTGGTCATGCTTAATTGTAAAGAGTTTGCAAAGAGCATCATCTAAATGGAAACATTTAAAAGGCTGTTTCCAAAAGCCATTATTTATTAGAAACCTAAGTTGATATTAATAGCAAAAAGTAACTTCATAGAAGGAAAACATGGCAGAAGCCACCTCTATTTCCATATTAAAATGGTGGTAAGGAAGGGTAATCTTAATTCTATTGGGAATCTTCATTTTTCATAAAATAATTGAAAGAGTAGTTTTCCCTGTACTACTAAAGCAAAATACCTGTGTAATTAACATCATCATGGTAAAGGTGTAGAAGTAAAAAACAAAGTACTAAAATAGTTAAGTTCATTTGATATGTCACACACTGCATTGGAAGTGTTTAGGAAATGTATAAAAATCAAAAGAGATAGATAAGCATCATCATACTCTCTTGTACATTCAAACTAGGTCTTCAATACACTGCATTTTGCCTCTCCATTTGAGTTATTGGTCAGGTTGGTCACTGACCCCTAAAAAAATAAATGCATCTACTACATTTCTGGTTGTGCTCCCAAAGAAGATGGAAATTACTTTGCAGTTTCAAACTCCTGCAGCAGCCAGCAATGGCTCAATATGGCCAGATGAACAATGGATATTGCCACCAGACTATCTGTGTTTCATATTGCTGAAGGGCACTATGCACAAGGCCAGTAGAATACTGGATCCTAACAACTTAAACAAAATTGGGGATATGGTGTTGGCTTATGTGGACACTCCCCAGCTCTCTCACAAAAAACATCTGAGAAGGGGCAAAATCCTACCCCAGTGAGCTGTTTTGGGAACCTACGGAGCAGTAGGCTTCAGAGCAAAGTTCTGGAGAGAACTGGACAAAGAGATAAAGAGGCCAAGGGAAAACTGTGAGTTTCCTGCCATTGTGGCTGGAAATGGTGGTCAGGTAAGCCCCACCATCAGGGCAAAAACCTCTGTGAACCCCCTGACTCCCACCAGCCACCCAGAGAGAGGGAGCATTCTATGGGAGGAAGAGGGTTCTGGTGAAGTGTGGAGAGGGGTTTCCTTTCTGTGGGCTTGGTTACCTGGGTCCCTTTTGAACTTTGGGGAACAAAGCTGGCACTGAGGTGGCCCTAGGAAGAGTGGAGAGAGGAATCTGCTCAGGCAGCCTGACAGACCTGGCCACCTGGGACAGGAAATTGGTTAGGGAGAGGATGGAGACAGGCAATTAACTATTCCTGGCCCACATAAAACTATCAAACCTCCAACTCCCCTAAGGAAGGTGGGTGGTAGAATGCCTCAACAACCTTTCAAGGGCCTATTTCAGGTCCCCTGGGAGGAAGAGAGGGCTGGAAGAGGGTCAAGAATGGTTCTTTCTGTTGAGTTCAGATACCAAGGTCCCCTTTGAATATCATAAGGTACAGCAACCTGACCAGGAGAGCAGAGGGGGGATCTCCTCACACAAGTGGTCATACTCAGCTGCCCAGGAGAGAAAGCAATTAGAATAGAAAGGGGTCTGGGACAGAGAGGTGTCTAATCCAGCAGGACTCTGGCCAACTGCAAAGATTCTAACCTGCCCAAGGGAAAGTGGGTGGATAGCTTTCTGAAAGGCTAACTGACTCAAGGAGAAAGTTTAGCTCAGTGGAGGAGTTCCTGACTTGAATATACAAGATCCCTGGTTCAAATCCCAGCACTTCTTAGAGAAGTGACCCAATGAGTTATCAAATATCCAGGGATATATTAGGAGAGGGAACATATAGACATTCTTTTTGTATTAGCTTTTCTTTTATCTCTTATTTTTCTTTAAAAAGGTTCCTTTTAAAAATTTAACATAGTCTACTCACTAAAACCTGGTTCAAAATCTGCAGATGGTAGGCTGCAGGGTAACCTGAGAACACTGACAGCCTGAGAAACTCCTTAAGAGCCTAAGAGGAAAGGGCTGCTTTTCTACAGTTTTTATTGTTTGCTTTTTTGTTTGTTTGTTCTTTGTACTTTTTTCTTCCTTTTTTATCCTCTTTCTTTCCCCCCTTTTATTTTTAATTATTTTTTGTTGTCTTGTTTCTTCTTTGTTGTGTTTCCTCTTCATTTGTTTCCATTTATTTGTTTAACAGTTTTGTCTACCTATGATGTTTCTTTTCCTTCTTCAATTTTCTATCTTCTGTTTTCTGTTGTTGTTCTTTTTTTTTCCTTTGAAAAATGGATTTTTAATTTTTATTTTAAAAGAAATTTTAGATTACATAAATGTCTCATAAAGAATATAGGAGATTCCCATATGCCCCACTCCCTCCCCCTCTCACACTTTTCCACATTAACAATATCCTTCATTAGTCTGGTACATTTGTTAGAATTAATGAACACATATTAGAGCATTGCTACTAACTGTGGATTATAGTTTACATTATAGTTTACACTCTATTCCACACAGTTTTGTAGGTTATGACAAAATATATAACGGCCTGTATCCATCATTGCAATATCATGCAGGACAATTCCAGTGGAATTATTCCACCTCTTTTTGTTTGGTCTTCAATTTTTCTTCTCTTTATTTCTCTCTCCTTTTTTCTGTTTCCTTTCATTTTTACTTGTTTTTCTATTTGTCTTTCATTTTCTATTTCCCTCTCTTATCATCATTTTGGCCTTTTAATTCATCCTATATATTTTTCTCTATTTGGTTTCCATCTCATTGTTTGTATTCCACTTTTTTATTCTTATTCCTCTGCACTATTTACATGAGTTAATTATTCATTTTCCTCAGTTTTATATGGTTAATTTTCTATGTTTTACTATTATTATTACTATTATCTTTTTTCTGTTGTTACCTCTTTCCTTTTCTCTGGCCCTAATTTTTTTCCCAAGGAAACATAGACAACAGCAAGGAAATAGAATAAGAGGAATGAAGAGTTAAAGTGAAGACATACCACACAAACAAAAACAACAATAAAATAAAACCTTAGATTAGAAAAAGAAGCTAATCAACTGAAAAAACATATCAGCATAAACTGATGCCAAGACACCAACAAAAAATTGCAATCCATACTAAGAAATAAGAAGACATGGCCCAGTCCAATGAACCTACTGAAAAACAGGAGGAGATGCAGAACATGGAACAACTAATCAGAGATACCCAAACAAATATCATGAATCAACTTAATGAAGTGAAGGAAGAGATTTAAAGATATTAAGAAGACACTGGGAGAACATACTGAAGAAATTGTAAAAATACATAAAAAGAAAAAATATGATGGTGATGAATGGCACAATACAAGAAATCAAAAATACACTGGAAGCACATAACAGCAGATTTGAACATGCAGAGGAAAGAATCAGTGATGTGGAAGACAGTACAGCTGAAATAAGAAAGTAGAACTGATAGATGAAAAGAAGAAATCCAGCAGGGACACAAGCATTTGAATGACAACATGAAATGCACAATAATACACATTATAGGCATCCCAGAGGGAGAAGAGAAGGGAAAGGGGACAGAAGGTGTGCTGGAGGAAATAATGACTGAAACATTCTGAGCACTATAGAAGGAAATGGACCTACATTTCCAGAAAGTGCATTGCACCCCAAACAGTATAAATCCTAACAGGCCTACTACAAGGCAAATGTCAAATTGGTCAAATTCTCCAATGCCCAAGACAAAGAAAGAATACTGAAAGCACCAAGAGAAAAGAGAATCATCACATACAAGGGAAACTCAATAAGATTAAGTACTGATTTCTCATGAAATCATGGAAGCAAGAAAGCAGTGGTATGACATAGTCAACGTGCTAAAAGAAAAACTTCCAGCCAAGAATTCTCTATCCAGAAAAACAGGCATTCAAAAACAAGGGAGAGTTTAAAATATTCACAGATAAACAGAAATTAAGAGAGTGTGTCAATAAGAAACCTGCATTTCAAGAAATAATAAAGGAAGTTATGCAGGGTGAAAGGAAAGAACAGGAGACAGAGAGGTGAAGGAAAGTGAAAGAACAACTAAAAAAGATAATAAGAGACATGAAAACAGCATATGGCATGCATAAACTAAAGAAATTATGGCTAATGTATGTAATTCATTGACAGTAATAACACTGAATGTTAAGGGATTAAACTCACCAATCAAGAGATTGGCAGAATGGATAAGGAAATGTGTCCCATCTATATGCATTCTACAAGAAACCCATCTTAGAACCAGGGATGCAAGGATGCTGAAAATTAATGGTTGGGAAATAATCTACAGGCAAACAACAACCAAAAAAATGTGCGAGTAGCTATATTAACATTGGATAAAATAGACTTTGAATGCAAAAATATTGTAAAAGACAAATTTGTCACTATATATTAATAAAAGGTGTAATCTATCAAGAAGAAAGAACAATCATAACCATTTATACACCTAACCAGGGAACCTCAAAATACATGAGGCAAACATTGGAAAAATTAAGTGAAGAAATAGATCCTTCTACAATTATAGTGGGGGAATTTAATGCACCATTGTCACCATTAGATGGAACATTTCAAGACTGAATAAATAATGAAACAGAGACTTTAAATAACACATTAGAGGAACTGGACTTATTAGACATATACAGAACATTATACCGAAATACAGCAGGATTCTTCTCAAGTGCACATGGATCATTCTCCAAGATAGACAGCATGCTAGCCCACAGAACAACTCTCAATGAATTCAGAAAGATTGAAATTAGACAAAGTAATTTCTCTGATCACAATGGAATAAAGCTGGAAATCAGTAAGGGACAGAGAACAAGATTAGGCTCGAAAATATGGAAGTTGAACAACAAATCTTGGACAAACAATGGGTCAAGGAGGAAATAACAAAAGAAAACAGTAACTACCTTGAAATGAATCAAAATGACAACACACCGTATCAAAACCTATGAGATGCATCAAAAGCTATACCAAGAGGAAAATTCATAGCCATAATGCCTATATTAAAGAAGAAAGAGCTAAACTCAGACATCTAAGTGCATGCATGGAGAAAAGAACAACAGACTAACCCCAAAGCAAGTAGAAAGAAGGAAATAACAGAGATTAGAACAGAGCTAAATGAAATTGAAAATAAGAAAGCACTAGAAAAAATAAAACATTAACAAGCTGATTATTTGATATCAATAAATCAACAAACTCTTAAGTAGACTAACAAAGAAAAAAAGAGAGAAGATGCAAATATATAAAATAAGAAATAAGGAACGGGCTATCACCACTGACCCCACAGAAAAAGTTTCCTAAGAGAATACTTTGAAAAATTATATGACAAGAACTTGGATAATTTATAGGAAATGGACAACCTCCTAGCAAGACACAAGCAGCCTACATTGATGAAAGAAGAAATTGATGAAGTCAACCAACCAATCACAAGTAATGAGAAAGAATTAGTCATCAAAAACTTCCCAACTAAGAAGAGCCAAGGACCAGATAGCTTCACAGGTGAATTCTACCAAACATCCTGGAAAGAACTAACACCAGTCCTATTTAAACTCTTTCAAAAAATAGAAATGAAGGGAACATTGCCTAAATCATTCTATGTTGCCAATATCATCCCAATACCAAAGCCAAACAAAGATGCCATAAGAAAGTAAAACAATAGACCAATCTCCCTAATGAAACTAGATGCTAATATCCTCAACAAAATACTTGCTAATCGTATTCACCAACATGTCAAATGAACTATACACCATTACCTAGTGGGTTTCATCTCTGGTATGCAAGGATGATTCAACATAAGAAAACCAATCAATGTAATACACCACATAAACAGATCAAAAGAAAAAAACCACATGATCATCTCTATACATGCAGAAACAGCATTCAACAAAATACAGCACCCTTTCCTTATAAAAACACTTCAAAACATAGGAATAGAATGAAACTTCCTCAATATGAGAAAGGGTATATATGAAAAACCCTGAGGTAACCTCATATTCAATGGTGAAATCCTAAAAGCTTTCCCTCTAAGATTGGGAAGAAGACAAAGATATCCACTTCCACTGTTCCTATTTAATATTGTGTTAGAAGTACTTGCTCAAGCACTTACAGGAGAAAAAGATATAAAAGGCATCCAAATTGGAAAGGAAGAAGGGAAATTTCACTATTTACAGATAGTCTTATACATAAAAGGCCCTGAGAAATCAACAACAAAGTTTCTAGAGCTTATAAATGAGTTCAGTAAAGTTGCAGCTTATAAGATCAATGTGCAAAAATCAGTAGCATTTTTGTATACCAATACTGAGCAATCTGAGGAGGAAATCAAGAAAAAAAATCCATCTACAGTAACAATTAAAAGAATCAAATATCTATGAATAAATTTAACTACAGATATTAATGACATATGCAGATAACTACACAACAGTTAAAGGAAATCAAAGAAGACTTAAATAAATGGAAGAATAGTCCCAGTTCATGGATAGGAAGAGGAAATATCATTCAGATATGTCTCCTACGCAAACTGATTTACAGGTTTAACACAAACACAATAAAAATCACCAGAACATTTTTTTACCAAATTGGAAAAACTAACTATGAAATTTATTTGGAAGGGCAAGAGGCCATGAATAGCAAAAGACATATTGAAAAAGAAAAATGAAATCGAAGAAATCACACTACCTTACTTTAAAATGTATTACAAAGCTACAATTGTCAAAACTGCATGGTATTGGCACAGGATAGACATACTGACCAATGGAACTGAATTGAGAGTCCTAATATAGACCCTTGCATATACAGTCAACTGATATTTGCAAGGCCACCAACCCCATTCGACTGGGAGAGAATGGTCTCTTCAACAAATGGTGCTTGGAAAACTGGATATCCATATACCAAAAACATGAGAGAGGAACACCATCTCACACCTTATACAAAAATCAACTCAAGATGGATCAAACATCTAAATATAAGAATCAAGACCATAAAGACCTTGAAAGATAATGTAGGGAAGCATCTACAGGATCTTGTAATAGGAAATGTTTTCATAAACTTCACACCCAAAGCATGAGCAGAAAAAGAAAAAATAGGTAAATGAGACCTCTTAAAAATTAAAAACTTTTGCACCTTAAAGGAGTTTGGCAAGAAAGTGAAAAGGCAGCCTACACAATTGGAGAAAATATTTGGTAACCATATATCTGATAGAGGACTAATATCCTGCATACATAAAGAAATCCTACACCTCAAAAGTGAAAAGACAAACAACCTATTTAAAAAATGGACAAGTGATTTGAATAGATACTTCTTCAAAGAAGAAATACAAATGGCTAAAAATCACATGAAAGATGCTCAACATCACCAGCTATTAGGGAAATGCAAATCAAAACTACGAGATATCATCTTACACCCATTAGATTGGTGACTATTAAAAAAAAGAGGACTATGAGTGTTGGAGAGGATGTGGAGAATTGGGAACACTCATCCACTGCTGGTGGGAATGTAGAATGGTGCAACTATTGTGGAAGACAGTATGGCAGTTTCTCAGAAAACTAACTATAGAAATGCCATATGATCCAGCAATTCCACTGCTGGGTATCTACCCAGAAGAATCGAAAACAAGCACACAAACAGATTTATGTACACCAATGTTCATAGTGTTATTATTCAGTATTGCCAAAAGTTGGAATCAACAAAAATGTCCTTCAACAGATGAATGGATAAACAAATTGTGGTATATTCATACAATGGAATATTACTCAGCTCTAAGAAGGAATAGAGTATTAACACACAGGATAACATAGATGAATCTTGAGGACCTTATGTTGAGTGAAACAAGCTAGGCACTGAAGGACAAATATTACATGACCTCACAGATATGAATTAAGCAAATTGAGCAGACCCACAGAGCTAGAGTCTGGAAGTTAGGTTTATAAGAAATAGAAAGTGAGAAGAATGCTGTGAGCCAATGCCCATATGGGCAAATTCTATGATAAGGTGGAATTGTGTAGTGATTCAGTGGAGGGGCATGGCAGTGGTGAAGTGATACAATTGGGTTAGGCAGTGCAGGTATGTCAGGGGGTAGGGTGAGGAAGGGGGGTTGGATTGTCCATGGAACTGGGGAAGGGTTGGGTGAAGGAGCAGGTGAACACTGGGGATTGTTGGGTACATGGTTGAAACCTCTATGTTGAGAATGCATTTTTGGCAATAGGGCAAAGTAGGGTTACTTGTTTAGGGCATTGGATGTGGGAGGCATTGAGGATAAGGATTGCCTGGGGTAGGCTTCTAGGGAGTGTGTGAGTATTCATCTTGACATAGTGTGTTATGTCAGTGAGTGGAGACCCACATAATGAGTGGGAAGATGTTGGGTTCCCATCATGAGGAGGCCCATTATGTTCTTAAGTAGATGGCTGGGAGTCTTTTGAGAGCATGAGCTGTGCCCAATAGCGAAAGACAGACCTGTGTGTCAAACCCTTATTGTTGCAAGTAACTATGAATCTGGTCCTGCAAAGACTGAAACCTGGTGGTTGCCATGGGTCCTGAGCAGAGGGGGAGGGAGGAATAGAATAGATGGAATAAACAGTATTTTGAGGGCAATGGAAGTGTTCTACATGATCTTGCAATGATGGATACAGGCCATGTTAAGTTTCATCAAAATTTATAAAAATATATGGTCCAAAATGTAAATCATAATGTAAACCATTGACCATGGTTTGTAGCTATGTTTCAATATTTGTACATCACTTGTAACCAATGTACTATTAATAAAATGTTATTAATAGGGGAAGGGGAAAAAGGGGGAGAATGTTGGGTATATGGGAGTCCTCTGTATTCTGAATGTGACTTTACTGTGACTTAAAACTTTGAAGACAAAATGAAAAAAAAGTAAGATATTGGGGGAATAAATGGAAGAAAATGTCATTCATCATACAG
The DNA here is from genome assembly GCA_029593785.1 of Cabassous unicinctus. NCBI lineage: Eukaryota > Metazoa > Chordata > Mammalia > Cingulata > Chlamyphoridae > Cabassous > Cabassous unicinctus. Next base: position 6,874 of record JAQZBX010010355.1, on the reverse strand, counting down.
AACAACAAAACTTGCAGTGATCAAAGGCAAAATGTCAAAAAAAAATTTTTAAGGTTTCATTAATTTTTATTATCCAAATTTTTAATTTTTAATTTTTTAGAATTTTTTTGAATTTTACTTCTTATTTTTAAAACTATTGGTATATTAATTGTATTTGTCTCTTTTATAGGCTTCATTTTGATGAGGTTTTGACCTCAGAAGGTTACAACTGTGGCAGGGTAGGATCACTTGTGTGGGGTGTCAGTTATGGGGAATGCATGGCAGGAGGTTCACCTGAGTATACATGTAAGGCATGTAAATGTGTTCAAATATTCATGGGGCATTGTCACAGTGAGTGGAGATTTACACAATAACCAAAAGAATATTGAAGTCCCATCCTTGGGAGCTCTGCCACATTCTCTAATGGAACTGCAAGAATCCACCAAGTACAGAGGTAATGGCTAGTGAAGGAGGATCATCCATTGACAGGCCCTTGATATTGATGACTGTGCTTATGAACCTTTACTTTTGAAATTGAAATTTAGCCTAGTATTACAGGGTGCCTAAGTGTTACCTCCTGAGCACATCCTTGTTGCTCAAATGTGGCCTCTCTCTAAGCTGAACTCAGCATATAAATATAGTAACTGCCCCCGAGCATAGGACATGACTCCCATAGGACATGACTCCCTGGCACCAAGGGATTAATACCAAGCATCAACTAGCAATGCCACTGGAAAAAGACCTTGATCAAAAGGGGAGAAAGGTAGAGACAAATGAGTTTATATGGCTGTATTAGTCAGCCAAAGGGGTGATAATGTGAAATACCAAAAATAGGTTGGTCTTTATAAAGAGTATTTATTTGGGGTAGAAGTCCACAGTTACCAGGCCAGAAAGCATAAGTTTCTTCCCTCACCAAAGTCCATTGACAAGTGTTGGAGCAAGACAGCTGCCAACATTTGCCCAGGGTTCAGGCTTCTTGGGTTCCTCTCTTCCCGGGGCTGCATTTCTCTCTGGGCTTAGCTCCTGTTTCCTCCACAAGGTCAGCTGTAGGCGATCAGGCGAACAGTTCACTTCTCTTCTCCTGGGGCCTTCTTTCCAACATGAAAGCTGCTTCTCAAAAGACTGCTACAACTCTGTTCTTTGCCTTGCCTTTTATATTTGATTCCCCACCCACCAAGGGGTGGAGCTCAATGCCCTACTGACATGGCCCAGTCAACACCCTAATCATAACTTAATCGTGTCCAGATTAATAGATCAATTTATAAGATGATTCAATTATATTTTTGGAATTCATAATTATATCAAACTGCCCAACCGTAACAATGGTGACTTGAGAGGTCATTCCAGAGGTTATGCTTATGTACATCTCAGCAGAATCTCTTTGACTGCCAATTAGACACTATCACGAATAGTGAGGCTCCAGAGGGCTCTGGAGACAACCAGGCAGTATGGTCAGGGCAGAAAGCTCATGAGTTTGGTGCCTGCCAGTGGGCCCCACTTTTTGGTTTGTGCTGCTCAGTGTGACAGAATTGGACTCCGTTGTGTTTTCCCTACACAGGGCTCTTTGGTACCTTCTATTTGAACCTATAGTAGGTGCTGAAGTTGGTAGTTGTACATCCAAGAGGCTTGCAGCTTTCGGTTGTCCATATGCCAGCTGGTCCTGAGCCTCAGCAGAGTTGCAAAATGTACTTTCCTTTCATTGGACTCACCCAGGACAACTAACAAAGAGGTGATGATGGAAAACCATGATACTGAGAAACCAAGAGAGTCTACAACTGCAAGCTAGAGAGTCCCATCCATCAGCTGTATGGGTCTGAAGTACCCTCTCCATTAGAGGTGGAGTGGGCATCACCATCTCAGATTCCTCAGGATTGGGGAATGAATTATAGACTAGAGTGGACTGACTGGCATTATACTATAGACTTATTGTGATTCTAGCAATGGAAGATATTATATCACTGATGTGGAGGCAGTGGCCACTGGAGGTTCTGAGGGTAGGGTGAGGGAAAACAGGTGTGATACAGGGCATCTTGGGGACTTGGGAATTGTCCTGAAAGGCATGGCAATGACAGATACAGGCCATTATATATTTTGCCACAACCTACAGAATTCTGTGGGACAGAGTGTAAACTACAGTGTAAACTGTAATCCATGCTCAGTGGCAATGCTCCAAAATGTGTTAATCAATTGCAATGAATGTACCACTCTAATGAAGGATGTTGTTAATGTAGGTAAATTTGGGTGATGTGGGGAGCAGGGTATAAGGGAACACCTTATATTTTTTATGTAACACTTATATAATCTAAATATCTTTTTAAAAATTTTAAAACAAACACAATTGGCATTATGGCCTACTCCTGTGGAGAGATAACATGTATGGTATTCCAAACCTGGAGCTTAGAGCTATTAATTGCAGCTCAAAGATAATCTTATGTATTGGGTAGTGCATTGAGTAGTATTAAGTACTGTATCTATATCTCTCCTATTTTAAATGTATGCCTGATGATTACAGTGATATTTTTTCTTTTCTAGATCATATGCAGAGGGATATTGAACATATTAAAAGTCCTGGTAAATTTCATTTTCCAAGTAGTTAATAAACATGCCTATAAAATAAAGGAATAAACACTTTTCCTGAGAGCAGTGGTGGTACCAGCCCTTTTAATTTAAAAAGCCACCAATTAACTGGGGGTGCCCTCTCTCAATCTTCACCCCACATCAAGTAAAAGACATGCTTAACCCACATCTCCCTCCTAGGCTCTATTCCAAAGCCTTTCTTTTTCATACCCTGGGGAGGACTGGCAGACCCCCATGCCATACTGCCAGGGCTAAGCATTTTCCCACCAGAAGAGAACTGACAAATGTGGTGGCTAGGACCCACTTTAGTTTAGCCCCTTCTAGGTGGTCTATGGGTAACCTTTCCTAATTCAGAGCCTGAAAGTCAGGTTCTGAACAAAACCCGGTAGAACAGACCTCATTCTCAATTAAAACCAAAATGGGAGGAAACTTATTCTGTGGTTTTGATCACTCCTGCAGCTGTTAAGGTTACAGGAATTGCCAGCTGGGTGCACTTATTTAAGTTAAACCTGTGGCCCAAGGAAGTGCCAGCTCACCAGAAGCATCTGATGGGGATACAAGTGCCAAGCATTGGATGGCATGAAATCCCTCTTCAAGAGACAAAGCTGAGTAGTGTTTGTGTAAAATTCAGCTCTTTCCTCTAACTCTTGCCTGAATACCTATTGCTAGGCGGAAGGCAAACCAGATACTCCTTAAGAAACCTTGTCTGTTTTCATTCCCTGTAATTTCTCCCTATGCAGTAACTAAAAGGGAAATGCCTTTTCTCATCCCCCTCTTAGCTGTCTTATACATAAACACCACCATGGAAAGGTGGGATTGGCAATTTATACCAAGCCCCATTATCTCTCCATAGAGCTATCTAAAATCATAGAGGAAACTAGCCATGTCTTAGAAGTCCTAAGACAGCAAACAGACTCTCTTGCTGCTGAGGCACCTGGCCTTTCTCAGTATCACGGTCCAGTATGTCATAGCTGGCCCCCCATGGGGCCCACTTACTACCATCTTCTTTATGCTTTTAGTGGGGCCATATATCTTCAAAATTCTAAGTTTTTTTCTTCCAGAATCAATGCTTTTGAAACCAAGATATTGGTCATATGGGGATTTCAGCCATTTCTAACCACAGTGTAAAAGCCATTTTCCCTCAACCTCAATAGAATAGCCAGAGAGGTTTATGCCCTGTCAGGCAGAGGCTACTGCCCTCACCAGTAGGAAGTAACTTTCCACAAGTCTTTCCAAGATAACTACATCTTCAATCCTGATTTACAAGTTCCAAGTTTAGCTAAGTCTTCAAATGGGGCACTTTCATCTGAGAACTTGATTTCCAGATGCCTGAAATTTCCAGAATCAGTTTTTCTTTGTGCCCAAGAGTACTGTCCTTAGTGTATTTTGCTCATCTAGTATTTTTCTATAAGCTGCAAGGAGAAGCCAAGACAAATTCTCTGAGTTTACCTTGGAAAGTTCTTCACCTAAATGTTTGGGTTCACCATTTTCAAATTCTGTCTTCCATATAACACCAGGAGTTAATCTTGCTAAGTTCTTTTAACTTTAAAACATGATTCACCTTTCTCCAGTTTCCAACAATAGTTTTATCATTTACTTGCAAGGCATCATAAAAAGTCGCTTTAGTGTCCATATTACTATTAACAGTCTCTTCAAAGCACTGTAGGTCTTTTCTACCAAGCGTCTCACAATTCCTCCAAAAAATACCCCTTAGCCATTTATAAAACTGTTCCAACATTTTGGTAATTACAAAAGCACTTCCCCACTCCTCAGTATTAAATTCTGTATTAGTCAGCCAAAGGGGTGCTGATGCAAAATACCAAAAATTGGTTTGTCTTTATAAGGGGTATTTATTTGAGGTAGAAGTCCACAGTTACCAAGCCATAAAGCATATATTTCTTCCCTCACCAAAGTCCATTACCACGTGTTGGTGCAAGACAGCTACTAACATTTGCCAGGGTTCATGCTTCTTGGGTTCCTCTCTTACAAGGGCTCTGTTTCTCTTCAGGCTCAACTTCTCTGTTTCCTCCACAAGGCCAGCTGTAGACTCTCAGGTGAGTAGTTCATGTCTTTTCATGGGGCCTTCTCTCCTTCCTCGTGACCAAGCTCTCTTAATTCCCAGGCCTGCAGCTCAAGACTCCATCATCAGAACTACTACTACTCTGTCCTTTGCCATGCCTTTTCTATTTGATTCCCCACCCACCAAAGGGTGGGGCTCAATGCCCAGCTGACGTGGCCCAGGCAATGCCCTAATCATAACTTAATCATGCCCAGATTAACAGACCATTTTAGAAGCATAATCCAATGTCTATTTTTGGAATTCATAATTATATCAAACTGCCAAACTGCTACAAGGGGGTGGGGGATTTTTCTTTTTGAAGTAATGAAAATGTTCTAATATTGACTGCAGTGCTGACAGCACAATGATTCCGTGATGAAAATGAGAGCAAATTGGTGTACAATTTGAATGGATTGTACAATTGGTGTTACTGTATAACAGAGTGATTCTTGTGATAGAAGATGGACTATAGTTTCATACAAATATGAGCATGTTCTCTCATGAACTATAACCAATATATAATATTAATTCAGGGTATTAATAATCAGCTTCTTTGGAGGAAACATACACCAAATGTAAGATATGGGCTATAGCTAGAAGTAATATTTTGATTATGCTTTTTCAGAGTTTGTAACAAGTGTTTCACAAAAATGCAAGGTCTTGCTGGAGGGATGATGTATGTGAGCCATGTATGATGCTATGCCTGTTTATTTTGTAAGTTCACTACTTTTACTATACACTTTTATTTATGTATGTTCTTATATGAATTATACACTCCAAAAATATTTTTAAATAAAAAAATTAAAAAAGAAGTTCAGACTCTCCAGTTCTCACTGATAAAATTCATGTTGAAGATAGGGTTGAGTGCCCCTCATGGCACAGCAGTCACGCCTCCACCAAAATCTAATGTAACAGGGCACAACAGAGTTGCAAATCCCACTTCCCCTCCTGCCCAATGTTGACCTTGAACTGTACTTAGGTTTGCCCTCCTTCCAACTTTTCATGCTGGCCATTCTGTGCCAGGCTGGCACATACTACTGAAACCAGGTAAATGATGTGTCAGAAGGCATACATTATACACTATTTGTGTGTATCTGTGTGTGTGTGACTGTATGGAGAGGGGTAAGTGACAAAAAATAGTACAGTGTTTCTCCCTAACATTAGCAAAACACCCAGTTCTCTGATTCCTGCATAGATACACAAAGGCTTTAGAACTGCTGGACCTGGTAGTGGTCCAGATGATGTAAACTTGTTTGGTTTTCTTTTCTCAGTCTCTCAGTGCTGAACTTTTAGGTATCACAGAGTATCATAGGAAGCAGATAGTCCTGGATGGAAGCAGAGAAGAACCCAGTAGAATGGGATTATGGAAATGGACTGTCCTCATTTAAATTCTATTTGTAGGCATCCCAAACTTTCTCTGGAGGTCAGGAAGTATCAGGTACTTGGCCTGACCTTGAACTTCTGTTTGTTGTCCTATAAAATGGCTTTGACAGTAACTGAGAAGATGAGAGTCCAGCCAATTAGCACTTCAGTTTGATCATGAAGTAGCACTGGGGTATGTAAATTAGCAAGGAGCTTCTTCACTGGATTGGGGGCACTGTTGTCTCCATGGCAATGTGCTCTGTTATCCAGTCTCTGCTTCTGTGGAGAGAGGTCCCTGGACTGGGCCAAGCTCTGTTTTCCTGAAAGTTGCCAAGGCGAGAGGGAACCTTGAGTCATGCTCTAGAACATTGTTGCCGCAGCTCAGCAAGGACTTGCTGACAGAATTGCCTCATCTACATGGATCTTTGGCTCCCTCTACACCAGACAGGTTCCTCAAACCATATTGTTTGATTTGCCCCTTGTATTGTTTGAGGGTTCTTTAGGGAAACAGAGTGGACAGGTGATATCTGTAAATAGTATGAGATTTTATAAAATTCTCTCACAAGATAATGGGGATACACAAGTCCAGCTTCTGCAGGGAAGCTGCAAAGCAGGGGCTCTGATGTAAGTCCAATGAAGGTCATAGATGAGTTTCCAGGAGATGATAGCTGTCAAAAGACTAGCTGAGAAATTCTCTCTGAATGCTGAAATCATTTCCACTTTTAAGGCATTGAATTGATTAGATGAAATGTCACTCGTTGCTGACTGCAATCTCCCTGGTTGATCATTGATGTAATCAGCCATCTATGCAGTAATTTCACTGATGATTAAAGTATATGAATGTCCTTTTTCCCCCCATATTATATATATATATATAATATTATATATATATATATA
>JAQZBX010010354.1:31061-44656 GCA_029593785.1 Cabassous unicinctus | reverse complement strand
AAAGCCTGTTGGACTTTTGATAGGGATTGCTTTGGGTAGTATCACCATCTTAACAATATTGTCTTTCAATCCATGCACATGCTTAGCTGTCCACTTATTTAGGTCTTCTTTAGTTTCTTTCAGCAATATTTTGTAGTTTTTTTGTGTACACATCTTTCACCACTTGGTTAAATTTATTCCTATGTATTTGATTCTTTTGGATGCTATTGTAAATGGACTTGTCTTCTTAATCTTCTTTTGTGATTGTTTATTGCTGGTATAGAAAACACAACTTTTCTTTTTCCGCATTGATCTACTCTGCAAGTTTGCTCAATTTGTTTATTAATGGATTTTGAGATTTTCTATGTAGGGATAACATCATCTTTGAATAGAGATAGTTTCACTTCCTTCTTCCAATCTGAATGTCTTTTTTTTTTTCCCTGTCCTAATTGCTCTGGCTAGAACTTTGAGTACAGTATTGAACAGCAGTGATGAAAGTGGGCATCCTGTGTTGTTCCTTCTAGAAGGAGAAAGCTCTCAGTCTTTTGTCATTGAGGATGATGTGAGCTGCGGGTTTTTCATATATCTAATTATTTTATGTCTTTCTAAACATTGCAATTAGCTGTTATGTCTTTTAAATCTCTTTCAATCTATACATTCTCCCATCCTCCCTTTTTATTTCCTTACAATTTATTTGTTGAGGAAATAGCTTGTTTGTACTGTGGAATTTTCCTCAGTCTGTATTTTGGTAATGGCATCCCTGTGGTTCAGTTTAACATGTGCTTCTGACCTCATTTTATTTATAAATTGGTAACTCTGACTTAGGCTTGATCAGATTCAGGATAGAAGTGGGTTTTTTGTGGTTTTTTTTGCAGAATACTTCATAGTTGGTGGTGTGTTATTCTATTAGGAGGCATGTAACGCCTCTTTCTTTTTGTGACACTGGGCTACGTGCACTGATGCATTAGGGGTTGCAAAATTGTGATATTCTATTTTATCATTCCTTCCTCATTTATTAGCTTGAAAACTTTAAAGTGAACTTCCCCTTATCTTTTATTTGGTTACCTAAGTGGTACAGTTTGTTTAGGAAAGACAGGATAAATGTCAGTTTTTAAATGAAGAGTTGGTTCACTAGCAATGTAAAAATGCAGAGACCAAGTCCAAATTTTAGATATGGGGATAAGTTGAGAATAAATAGCAGTTGGAAATACTTATGCTAGCTGCCTGTATCACCAATGCTTTGTCAACTGTTGCTGCCCACCTTTTTTTCTACCATGTTCTATCTGAAACTAGGTTGGCTCTTTTAAAGAATTTTTTAGTTATATAAGCTCTGAAAAGGAAAAAAATATTAACAAAAAGCTTTAATGTGGTTGGTCCTTTCAAGGGGATAAGTCAGAACTCAGAAGGAAAATGAGTCATGAAACTATTTGAGTAAAATATTATTTGATTTTCTCATTAAACTAGTTAGTTGGATGGAAAGTTATATATGACAATAATTTGGGGTCAAATCATAGCAATTAATTCAATTCTATAAATACTTCAGCTTATTTCAGTGTTTAACTTAAAATACATTCAATTAATATTTTTACTCCATGTCACTTAAGGTTTCGATGGTATTCTAATGAGATAATCCTAAAAGCTATTTTAAAATTATATTATTATTATTAGTTAATGGAATCCCTTATTCAAGGAATCATAGTCCTTGAATAAATACTAATTTAATTATATTATTTATGTAAATAATATCATGAAAAACTTTGGTCATTACTTTTTTGAGGCCAGCACTGAGGAGGTTACAAAAAATTGTAAGACAGTTCCAGGCATCACAGAAATAAGACACATATGACAAAATAGCCAAATAAAACAAACATAAAAAAGATAATCACAGCATTGGTTTAGCAAGATGGCTGTATTAGGAGTTTGTGTTATATAGGTTCTAGTATCATCTCCATGTTTCTCTTAGGGGAATTGAACATGGTACTAGCAATGAAGAAACCATTGCCTGACTACTGCTGATAGGGCCTATTGAATTCAAATCATTGCTGTCATTCAGAGGACCTCTAGGAAATCATATATGTTCAAGTATGAGATAAGATTATCTAGCAAGTGTGGGTCCAAGTAAGTTATTTGTTATTAACAATGAAAGAAGTAAAATTTAGCTCACTTGCATCTTTCTCTGTTTGTCCTTAAAAGGACACATACTGCACTTAAAAGCTAAATGAAGCTTGGTGATACTTCCAGTTGAACTGGTGTCCACCAGCTCTTTTACGTGAATGTCTGCAGTTTTTAAAGGTAATACACCATTGGTGCAAAAATATCAGTGTACCCTTTCTAATGAACCTAAGTCACTGAATTCCTGAAATTTAATACAAAGAAGTCATTAAGGAGCCCACATTTGGAGGATGGCCTCTTTTTCATTTTCTTTGTTTTTGTGAAGGATGGCCTCTTTTACCTGCAACGTTGTCTCACCCTGCTCGCCAAACTTACCTTACCTCCACTCTCTAGTTAGTATTGCGTAACTTGGGACCTTGCTAAATGAACTCCTGCTGCTGGTTGTAAACAATTTTGTCATCTGGACTAAGCTGTATTCAGTAGCCAGACTATCTTTTGGAAATTTAGCGTGATTTCTCTTAACAGGACTCAGAGCATACGAATACATACAAGGGCTTGGCTATCTTTTGAATTGCTTAAACAGTTTCAAACAAACTGATACCCTGACTAGAACTGACCAGGGAACGGACCAGGGAACAGGTCAACAGCCTTTATTCCATTTCAGGAGAAAGAAAAACAAATAGGGATAAAAGCGCATGTTTTCATGTGACTAGTTATGATCCTTCATTATGCTAGAAGGTAGATTGTGGATTAAACTTTGAAACATGAAACAATAGAGACTAAAAGACAAGTATATAACCTCAGAGTCTTCTAAAGGTCATCTAATAAAGGTTACAGGAAAAAAGAGGGGGAGAGCAATTCTTAATTCTTGTCTACTTTCTGCAAATGAGCAGAGCTGAGGAAAAAATTATTAGCATTAAAACAAAGCAGACTTACTTTTCTCAACATAATTTCCTCCAGATTCATCCATGTTGTCACATGTTTCACGACTTCATTTCTTTTTACCGCTGCATAATATTCCATCGTGTGTATACTCCATAATTTTTTATCCATTCATTAGTTTATGGACACCTGGGTTGTTTCCAACTTTTGGCTATCGTGAATAACTGTGCTATGAACATTGGTGTGCAGATAACTATTTGTGTCACTGGTCTCAGTTCTTCTGGGTATATACCTAGCAATGGTAATGCTGGATCCCATGGCAAGTCTATAGTCAACTTCCTTAGGAACTGCCCAACAGTCCTCCACAGTGGCTGTACCATTCTACTTTCCCCCAACAGTGAATAAGCATTCCTATTTCCACATCCTCTCCAACATTTACAGTTTTTTGACTTTTTAATAATGGCCAGTCTAATAGGTGTGAAATGATATCTTATTGTAGTTTTGATTTGATTTTTCCTAATCACTAGTAATGTTGAACATTTTTTCATGTGTTTCTTTGCCATTTGTATTTCTTCTTTGGACGGTTGTCTTTTCAAATCTTTTGCCCATTTTTTAACTGGATACTTTGTCTTTTTATTGTTGAGTTGTATGATCTCCTTATATATCATGGATATTAAACCTTTACCAGATATGTGATTGCCAAATATTTTCTCCCATTGAGTCAGCTGCCTTTTCACCCTTTTGACAAAGTCCTTTGAGGTGCAAAAGTGTTGAATTTTGAGGAAGTCCCATTTATCTATTTTTTGCTCATGCTTTGGGTGTAGGGTTTAAGAAACTACCACCTACCACAAGATTTTGAAGATGTTTTCTTACATTTTCTTTAGGAGTTTTAAGGTTATTGTTTTTATATTTAAATCCTTGATCCATTTTGAGTTAATATTTGTATAAGGTGTAAGATAGGGGTCTTCTTTCTTTCCTTTGGATATGGCTATCCAGTTCTCCTAGCACCATTTGTTGAATAGACTGTTCTGGCCCAGCTGGGTGGACTTAACAGCCTTGTCAAAAATCGCTTGACTATAGACGTGAGGGTCAATTTCTGAGTTCTTGATGCATTTCCATTGGTGAATCTGTCTGTCCTTATGCCAGGACCATGTTATTATTACCACTGTAGCTAAGTAATATGCTTTAAAGTCAAGAAGTGAGAGTCCTACAACTTCTTTCTTTTTTTAAGACATTTCTTGCTATTCGGGGCTCCTTGTCCATTATGTTGATGCAAGCTAGATACAAAAGGACAAATACTGTATGATTGCCCCATTATGAACTAAATATATTATGTGAAATATAAATATATTATGTGAAATATGAATATGGATAGAATTGCATATATGACCATGTTTCTTTGAAGCTGAACAAATGTAAGTTAATAGTACAAAATGTTAATAGACAAAAAAACCCAAAAACATTACACTAAGTGAAGGAGATCAGACACAGCGTACTACATATTGTATGATTCCATTTATAGAAAATGTAAATATAAATCAATTTATAAAGATAAAAAGAGATTAGTGGTTATGTAGGACTTAGGAAGGAATGCTAAGGGGTGTGGAATCTTTCTTTTTGGAGTAATGAAATTGTTCTAAAATTTTTGAGATGATGAATGTACAACCTTGTGATTATGCTAAAAGCCATTGATTATACACTTTGGATAGAATAGCCAGAAGCAGCAGCTATGTACAGTGGGGGAAGCATAGAGAGATTGAGAGGTGAGGAATTCTCTTGTTTGTCTGTTTTTTGTTTATTAGTAGTAGTATTGAAATAATGAAAATGCTCTAATAATGATTGAAGTGATGAACACACAACTTTATGATTATAGCCAATACCATTGATTGTACACTTTGGATGAATTGTATGTTTATTAATATGTATCGATAAAATTGATTTGTTTAAAAAAAAAAACAAAAACAAAAGCAGAATCTCCTAGTATAGCCAAGTTCTGGTGGTGAGATGGACTGTTCATGCTCTTGCTAGGTTCATAAATGGATGGCCATCTGTTCACTGAGTATTTGTCTGGCAGTGTTATCTTGAACTCACTGATACTGAGTAGCTCTTGAAAGCCTAATTGAGAAATGAAATTTTATGGGGATTTGTGATTCGATTCTTGTAAATTGATCTGAATAGCCTAAATCTACGGTGCATTAAATCAGTTCTTTAGAAAGCTGAGAACATGGACCAAATCAAATTGGACCCCACTGAATGTTTTCACAAAATTGAACTTTGCACCATGCTGTTAAACTTTATATTAAGGAACATCATAAGAAGCAGCCCTGTGAAATAACATTGCATTTATCTTAACAGAGATAATGTTTGATTATTGGATCCAATGGAAGGGACTTGAGATAGAGATACTTCACAGCTTATTTTATCTGGCTTTAATATGTATATTTGTACTAGAATAATTTTCATTTGCCCTAGTTACTAGAATAATCACCAAGTAACAAATGCCTTTAGGAAGCCCTAACTTCATTCATTCATTCACTTATAGTTCACCATGATTTATTGAGAATTTTTCATGTACATATTGCTACCAGCATGCCTTCTTCGGGTGTCTATTTAAATCTTTTGCCCATGTTTCATTGGGGTTGTTTGTTTTCTTATCATTGAGTTTTAAGAATTCCTTAAATATTTTGGATACAAGTCCTTTATCAGATGTGTGTGTTGCAAATATATTCCCCTGGTCTATGACTTGTTTTATTTTTCTCTTAGCAATGTTTTTTAAAGAGTTCTTAATTTCCATGAAGTGTAAGTTATATATTTTTTCTTTTATGAGTCAAACTTTTGCTGCTGTATATAAGAAATATTTACCAACCCAAGGTCACAAAGATATTCTCCTGTGATTTCTTCTAGAAATGTTATAGTTTTAGGTTTTATATTTAGTTCTATGTGATCCATTTTTTCAGTTAACTTTTGTATATAGTGCAAGGGGTAAGTCAAGGTTCTTCTTTTTTGCATATTGTTTCAATTTGTTTTTTGCATTTTGTCCAATTGTTTCGGCACTGTTTTGTTTTTTTTTTAAGTCTCTCCTTTTTCCATTGAGTTGCCTTTGCACCTTTGTTGAAATTAAATTCACCATATATGTGTGGGTCTTTTTCTGTACTTCCTGTTCTGTAAACGGGTGCTCTATCCATTGCGCCACACCCGCTTCCTGCCGTGAGGTTGCTGCATCAGCCCACCGCACTGCTCAGGCCGGCGTGCCCTCACAAGGAGGCCTCGGGACGCGAACCGGGGCCTCCCATATGGTAAACGGGGGCTCTGTCCACTGAGCCACACCCGCTTCCCCCATGCTCTCTTGATTACTGTCATCTATGACAAATTTTGAAATCAAGTTTTGAAAGTTTTTGAAATTTTTCAAAATTGTTTTGGATATTACAGCTCTTTTGCCTTTCCAAATAAATTTTACAATTAGCCTGTCACTTTCTACAAAAAGTCTTGCAGAAAGTTTGTTTAGGTTTGTGTTGAATATATAGATGAATTTGGGGAGAATTGGCGGCTTAACAACATTGCGATTTCCAATCAATGATTCTGGCATATCTCTCCATTTATGTAGGTGTTCTTTGACTTCTTTCATTAGTGTTTTATAGTTTTAAGCATATCTTGCACATGTTTTGCTAGATTTATACCTAGGTATTTTTGGTGCAGTTTTTTGTGCTGTTTTAAATGGTATTTACATTTTTTTCAATTTATGATTGTTTGTTGCTAGTATATAGAAATACAACTGATTTGGTTATATTGAGTTTATATCTTGTGGCCTTGCTAAATTCATTTATTAGTTCTAGAAGCTTTTTTGTTGATTTTTGAAGTTTTCTACATATACAATCATGGCATCTGTGAATAGACAGTTGTATTTCTTACTTTTCCATCTGTATGCTTTTTATTTTCTTTTCTTGACTCATTATACTGACTAGAAGCACTGGTACGATGTTGAATAGGAGCAGTGAGAGTAGATATCCATGCCCTGTTCCCAAACTTAGGTGGAAATCTTTCAGTGTTTTACCATTAAGTATGATGATAGTTGTAGGTTTTTTGGTGGTATTTTTTTTTTTTTTTTCCTAGATATCCTTTATCAGGTTAAGGAAGTTCCCTTCTTTTCCTATGTTGCTGAGTTTTTGTCATAAATGATGTTGAATTGGTTAAATCTTGTATGATGTCTATGAAGATAGTTACATGATTTTTTTTTTCTTTAGTATATTAGTATGATGAATTTCATTGATTAATTTTTGAATGTTGAATTAGCCTTTAAATCCCTAGTTAAAGCTCACTTGGTCATTATTGCTATTTTTATATATTGTTGGATTTGAATTTGCTAATATTTTGTTGAGAATTTTGTATCTGTGTTTTGAGAGCTATTGTTCTGTTGTTTTCTTTGCTTTCAGTATTAGAGTAAAGCTGACCTTAATAAATGAGCTGGAAAGTCCTTCCTCCTCTTCTATTTTCTGGAGAGTTTCTATAGAATTGGTATTATTTCTTCGTTAAAATGTTTGGTAGAACATGGCAGTGAATTCATCTAGGCCTGAAGCTTTCTTTCTTAGAAAAAATTTCAAATATGAATTTGATTGCTTTGATAGACATAGGATCATTTGGGTTATTTATTTGTTCCTGAGTGAGCTTTGGTAATTTGTGTTTTTCAAAGAACTTGTCCATTTTGTGTAAATTGCCAATTTATGGACATGAAGCTGTTCATAATAATCTCTTATTATCCTTTAAATGTCTATAGGATCTGTAGATGTCTCCTCTTTTGTGCCTGATATTGGTCATTTGAGTCTCACTCTTATATCCTTGGTCGGTTTGGCTACAGGTTTATCAATTTTATTTGATACCTTTAAAGAACCAGCTTTTGGTTTCTTGATTTTATCCATTGTTCTTCTATTTTCAATTTCATTAGTTTCTGCTCTTGCCTTTGTTGTTTCTTTCCTTCTGCTTGTTTTTTCGTTAGTTTGTTCTTCCAATTTCTTAAAGGAGAACCATAAATTATTGATTTAAGACTTTTCTTCTTTTCTGCTGTTACATATATTGCTATAAATTTCCCTCTAAGCATTGCTTTCGTTGCATTCCACACAGTTTGGTATGTTGTAATTTCATTTTATTCAATTAAAAATATTTTCTACTTTCCCTGTGATTACGTTTTGATCCACAGGTCATTTAGAAGCATACTTTTTTAATTTCCAAAGATTTGGGGGGGGGTTTCCAGATAATTTTCTGTTATTGGTTTATAGTTTACTTCTGTTATGGTTAGAGAACATACTTTGTATGGCTTCAATTCTTCTTAAATTTCTTGAAGTATTTCAGAATATGAATCTATTCATATAGCCCAGAATTTGGTGAATGTTCCATGTGCAGCTGAAAAGAATGTATATTCTGCTGGTGTTGGATCGAGTGTTCTATGAATGTCAGCTAGATTAAGTTGATCCACAGTATCCATGTTGATTTTCTGTCTCCTTGTTCCATCAATTACTGAAAGATGAGTGCTGAAATGTCCAGCTATAATTGTGGATATGTCTATTACTATTTTCAGTTCTATCAGTTTTTGTTTCATATATTGTGGAGCTTCTTGTGCCTCTTCTTTTGCTAGGCAATTAGATTGGGGGTATGGTCAGTTTGGTCGGGAGTTGAGCTTTGCTTGAGTTTTGTTATTGCTGTAGTTGACTTCAGTGCCCCACCAGCTTCAAATTTCTCTAGTGTTACCTTGTGTTTAGAGTGAGTACTCGTTTGCCAGAGGATTTTTCTCAGTGTTGTTACTCTACTATTAGCTCTAAGCCTTCCCTGGACATGGGTGCCTTAGAGAAGGTATCTCTCCATGTTCTTGCCCCTCCCCCAGTGATCACCTACCATTGTTGTTACTTGGTACTTGCTACCTACTGTTGAGTGGACAGTTTTGTGTTCTCTTGGTCCAGCCTCAGTCTTAGGCCACATTCCACTGGGTTTTAAGGGTAGGATTTTCTCATTGGTCTTGACCCCGTTTCTCAGCAAATTGGAGATATTGAATGGTCTGGGCCCTTGACAGTTTTTTTTTCTCCTCCAGTAATGGAATTTTTTCCCATTACTTTGCCCCCCAGCTGGGGGTAAGAGGGTTTGCTGCCTTTCCCTTGCATCTTAAGCCTTTCCTTTTTTAGAGGAGAAGGGTCTGAGTGGGGTTTATGCCTTTCCTTAAGTGACTTCTGCTCCCCTCCTCCAGGTCTGAAATTACTGAAGCAGGCTTTCTCTGGTCTCCTACTCAATGCCTGGCATTTCTCTTGAGTGCTTAGTGGAGCTCCATGGAGAAGAACCTATACAGAAACATACACTTTTCAGGTACCTGTGGCTCCCAAGGGTCTACTACTCTAATACTAGCCCACACTCAGTTTTCAGCAGTTTATTAATTTTAGCTGAATCCTTTCTACCTGCTTTTTTGGTGACACTGTCTTCCTCCTATCCTGTGCCATAGATAAGCCAGGGCTTTCATCCAATCTTTCCTTGGAGGTGCCTGTATTTCCTTAGATTTCAAACTAGTCGGCTGCCCTGTAACCTCAGCTGTCTGATGGGTTCGAGAAAAGTCAAGATTTTGTAGATTATCCAGCTTTTCCTCATTGTTGGGTTGAGAGTGCCACTATTTCCAGTTTTCTACTTTCTAGGCAGAGGCTGGATGTCTTGTATTGGCTTAAGAGGGCAGGATACCTACATTTTTATAATTCTCTGAAAAACTATAAAACAAGAAGATCAAATTACATATAAAATGAAGCATATTATCAGGGACACATTGAGGCATTAGAATGGAAAACCTCCAAAATAATTCCTATGTTTAAGTCAGTTTATGCAGAAATGTAAACATAAACTTTGTATCTTTTTTGCCAGTTAAGTTGAAGGTTCAAATTGCTGGTTAATATATTATTTTAAAGGCAGTTTCTACAGGGCATTTGCTGAAAATATTTTCACACTTATATTTAAGAATTTAATATTTAAATTAATAATATAATATTTAAGAGAGAGTATACAACTCCATAAATAGTAAAAAAAAAAGTGTTGTAGTAAAGATTTATTGAATAAACGAAAGAATGAATAAATGAAACTAATGAATGGCTGCTTTATGTTCATTTTCATATTTATTAGCCCAATCTAAAATGTCCTAGATATAGGATCTTCGATGTAAGTCTTTTGTATATTAGAGATTGCTTAACCCAGCAGTTTTTTAAGAGGATATAAAATATAGACTATAAAAGAAAATTCCAGATTGTATCTCATGTAGAATGGAAAGTATTGTTTTGTGAATCTTTGGTGAGTATTGTTTCAAGAGACTTTGAAACCTGTGTGTGTGTGTGTGTGTGTGTGTGTGTGTTAGTGTGCACTGCATGTCTTACCATTGGGTATCATGAAATAAGATTGAAGACACTTGCTTATGTGATATCACCAAGAAGCCAAATGGCCACTCTTTGTCCCTAGTTTTCCAAAAAAATTTATAGCTTATCCTGAAAATGAAGAGGCAGATGCCAGGGTATGTAGCAAAAGTAAACAATTTTTTATTTTGTCGTAGGACATCAAACTTAGGTTTCCCAAGCCATTTTAATTGAGAAAACAACTTTCTTTTCCCTACATTCTACCATGTGGTTTCCTACTACTAAGTCAGAGAATGTTCATATTTGATCAATAAAATATTCAGAGAAAATAATTATTTAAATAAAATAATGGTGGCATTTAAAAAATTGAATAGACTAGATCTAGTTGTATAGATGGTTTGATTCCACAGTGTTAAACGGAATTCCTTTTTCTCACCTCCACCCTCCCACATACACATACCCAATATCTCCTAGTGGCACTTATAATTTCTTTCTTGAGATAACATTCATGCAACAATTAGAAAGGATTGTTGGCAGGAGGGAAGAAAGGCAGACAAAATGGTTCTTGATTTCAGTATGGAATGGGAGAGAGAGGCTGTGGGAAGAGGAGGGAATAAAAATACTTAAAAAGGGAAATCTGGGAGCATGACACAACTTCTTCTACTTCACAGTTTTTCCCAGTCTGGCATATATGTATATAATGGTTCCTAGAGCAGACAGTCATCAATTTATTTTCTCCATGTGAGCTCACCAAGATGTGGAATCATTCCCTGCCACCTTAAAGCTGGTCTCACATCCAGATGTGTAGTAACCAATGGCTATGGAAGCATAATCCTGTGCCAGTTTTGAATCTAGCTTTTAAGAGAACCGGCAGCCTCTGTTTCTGCTTGAGGAAGCCTGCTGCCGTGCTGTAAGAAAGCTCGAGCATATTGCTGAATTACAAGAGATAACAGCCACGTGGAGGAACATCAAGGTACCAGACAGGTGAGTGAAGCCTTCTTAGACCCTCCGTTCCAGCCCGGCTACCAGCTAAATTCAGCTGAGATAGTGACTTGAACCGATACCACACAGAGCGGAAGAAACACCCAGCTGATGCCTGCCAAAATTCCTGACCCTGTGATGTGGCGATATTAAAAATTAGACTCATTTTTAGTTCTTTTCAAAAAATGTTTTAGAATTTTCCACAATGTTCCCCCTTATTGTTTGTACCCAGGTTGAATTACTTACCCCCCACCACTGATATGCAACTGGATGAGAGTGAAAAACTTGAGATTATATTTGGCTTTAGCTCTCCTACTTTCTAGTAATTCAGGATTATAAGAACTTCACTAGATAATTATGTGGACTAGCAATAGTAATTTTTCTATGTTCTTTCAACTAACAGTTTCATTAAATATAGTTTATGCCTCTTTAGTTGTTCTCTCCAAGACTTCAGATATTTAGGATCTCCTAGCATTTTTATTCATTGAAAAAAATCTTGTATCTTTTTCATTCAAATTTTGAAGTGTCTTGTGTATGGTGGAACAAGATAGTAAGGGTTGTTATATCTTTGATTGAAATGGAATGCAAACCATTAGCTAGTTATGCATACAGGTGGCCAAAGCATTGTTCTGGGCTTAGCAAGATGGCATTCTTATGAGATGGAATCAGAAGCCTGCCATTGAGCCTTAGGAGAAAATAAAACTTGCTGAGCTAATGTGTTAATTAATCTGCCTCTCCAGGAATTTTCAGTGTTTTCATTCTTTCCTCTAGCTTCCTTTCAAAGGTTTCAAGAGAAGGCTACTCATTACAATGGAGAAAGTATATGCACATAAGTGCCTCACTCATTTGCACCCATTTTGTAGAATGATAGAAATGTTTTCCTCAAGCTAGGAACGGGTAATGAGGAGAAAGAAGTGAGGCAGGCTAGTTTAGGGAATGAAAAGACGAATCTGGGACCTGGCAGAAAACCATGGCCATGAAACACGTAGCCATGGAATTTCACCTGGAACCCCCTCGAGAATTTCCCTTGATATTCGGGATCAAGGAAAAGCCCCGGATATTCTCAAGGGGCCTTATCATTGCACATACCCCGCCCCAACTGGCTGACGGGTGGGGTAATCGATCAAAACAGCAAACAACTGGGGCCCTCCCCCCAACATTAGCAAGTGGGAGAAATAATTGTTTAAAAAGCAAGCACAGAGGCAAAATCATCCCTTTTTCCCCTTCTCTGCCTGTACCTGCCCGCAAGTATACCTGGGATCCATAATCTGTTATTTTCTCCCATTTCTGTTCTCTTCTCTCACTTCCTTAATAAACTACTGGCCTAACTAAACTGGCATGTTCTTAAATTCTTTTATGTAACATAGTCAAGGACCTAGAGGAAATCCCGCAACAGAAGACTTCCTGAAATGCATACAAAAATAAAATACCTGCTATCAGATCGCCTCTATTATGGATATTAACGTTATAGTCATTGTACTTCACATGGAATAAGGTTTTTTGCTACTGACCTACATTTATCAATATCAAAGTCCTCTTATTCCCCCAGTTTTGGTTTCTAAGACCTGACTCGGCTTCTGGGCTTGCCCAAGGCTGAAGGAGAGCCACTTTACTGCCTTGCTCAAAGTTATACCCCTTTTTTTGCCCAGCTTGCATCCACATACAATGGCTTGTCAATAGAATACAAAGGCCCAGTTCCCTGTCCTAACTCAGGACAACTCTGAAGGGCCATCCCACCTCTGGAGGATCAAAGGAGTCCTTCTCACATTGCCCAGTCCTGCTTCTCCACCCCCTCACAAAGTTGATCACAGTAGCACTCACCAGTTAATTTTCTGCATGCAACTCTCACCTCAAAGTCTGCTTCCTAGGAGAATCTGACCCTTGACAAATATATTGAGGTAGCTTTAAAAACATTTCATTACGGAAAAGTCCAAAATTTCAAACAAATGAACTTCCATATACCCATTACCTAGCTTTAACAAGGATCGCCTCATGGCAAACCTTGTTTCATCTAAACCCCTTCTCATTCCCCCTAATCACCACCCCACCCTAGATGATTTTGAAGCAGATCCCAGATATTGTAAATTTTAATCTGTAAAATATCAGGATAAATCTTTAAAAGACATTGACTCTTCTTTTTGAAAACCATAACCATAAAACCTTAATACCATGAATAAAGTCAATGTTCAGTTGGTTTGAATCAAGATCTACACACGGTCTCATGCATTGTAATTGATCTGTATGTCTTTTAATTCTCTCTTTTTTTTTTTTTTTATT
>JAQZBX010010354.1:17344-30961 GCA_029593785.1 Cabassous unicinctus | reverse complement strand
GCCCAGGAACACATAGTTAATAAGAAACAAAGCTCAGAGTCAAAACCACATCAGTCTGATTCCAAAGTCCATGTTCTCAACCTGTAGCTCTCCTGCCTAGGAAAATTAAGAAAAATTAATGCTATGCTGAGCATGAGCTATATTATTCTTAGCAATTTTATGGGTGTTTGAAATATTTCTAGGCTTAAAAAAGGAAATGTAATATCATCAAATGACCAAGTCAATCTAAATCAACAAACATTTATTGAGTGCCTCTTTGTACACAGACCTGGGGGAGGAGCTGGCCAAAATCAGCAGATAACAGTATTTGACCACTGCCTTCCAAACACAATCCAGAGGTTGGGGTAGAGGGAGACAGGTAGATACATAAGTAGATTCCCTGAAATGTGGACTGTGGTGAATGCTCTAATAGAGTTACAGCCAAAGAGTGATGGAGAACAGAGAGAAAATAATTTGAAGTCATTAGGGAAAGGTCGTTGGAGAAAGTGGGAGCTGAGAGACCTTTGAGTGATGCGTAAGATATTAGCAAACAAAGTGTAGGTGGATGAGGAGTGAAGAGGGCGTGTATTAAAGTATAATGCTGCATTCTAATGAAGTTTATTTGGGGCTTCTGTTTCCATTTGAATTCACAAAGCATTCATTGCAGCTTCCTCTACAACTCAGCACCTTGCAATGTAGACAGGTGGTAATTAACCCCTACTCCTGCCTTCACTGTGGTTATCAGGCAGGATACAGGTTGGGATGGGGATATTAAGGGCATCTTGACCATCCAGGATTGTCTTTGGATCACTGGTAGCCCTGGTCCTTGGGTCTTGGGCTGCCTTTGATTGCATCAGCCTGTTCTCTGACATAACATATCTGTTTTAGTTTGCTAAAGACTGACAAGGTAATATACCAGAAATGGGTATATTGGGATTTATTAGTTTAAAAGATTACAATTTTGGCTCCACGGCACTTAGCAATCATCCAGAGCTATCTAAATCACCTGTTTGGGGTGGGGGGGTGCAGGAGACCAGAAGAGCATCCTGCAAAATACTTGGAAAAATGGAAGGAGGAGACTGCCTATCTGTAGTGAAGATTCGTGAGTAGAGCACCAAAAATGAGGGAGGAAGAGACAGCCAGGCACCAATTTCAGCTACTGATTAGTAAAATTGGCTGGCTAATGTGTAGTCATAAGAACAGCTGAAGTTTGAACCTGTCCAAGTCAGAAAGAGGTCAATAGCCTCCATTTTAACTCAGCCCCTGGCACGAGGGGAAGCGGGGCTTATTAAAATTACAGTAAAGGGAGGGGCCAGCTTTTTTCCAACCAGGTTGGATTTCAGCCCTAGCCTAGGCTCCAGCCCCATCTTTGGCAGGGAGGATGCTGGGGGGAATCTGCACCAGCCTCTCTGGGCAACTACAGTTGCTTTTGGCCTGCACAAACTAGATTGGTGGGCAATCCTATAGATACATCTTCACACCCAATAGGATAGGAGGGAGGCGGTGCTTCCTCAACCTCCCTGGGCAACTGCAGGTGCTTTTAGTCACTATAGACTAGAGTGTTGGGTACTCCTGTGGGTCCATCCTCACCGGTGACAGGGCACAAAGGACAATGCTCCCTCAGCCTCTCCGGGCAAGTGCAGCCACTTTCAGCCTGCATGGACTAGGCTGTTGGACACATCTCTGACTCTATCCCCACCATTTACAGGGCAAGAGGAAGGATAGTGCACCCTCAGCCACTCAGGGCAACTGCAGGTACTTTTGGCTGGCATGGACTAGATTATTTGACACACTGGAGGCTCCATTTCCACGCCAGGCAGGAAAGGAGGGGGGCTGGTGCTTCATCAGTCTACCAGGGCACCTGTGGTCAGTTTTGACTCACACGGCTTAGTTTGCTGCCTAAACCTGTGGATTCATCCCTGCCCCAGGCAGGTTTCGATCCCTGGTACCTCCTAAAAAAGAATAACAACAACAACAACAAACAAGCAAATGAAAAACCAGCTTTCCTTGGGGAGTGGATGTAGCTCAGTGGTTGAGCACCTGCTTCCCATGTATGATGTCCTGGGTTTAAACCCCAGTACCTCCTAAAAACAAAACAAAACAAAACAAACAAACAAACAAAAAAAACACTGGAGACATACAACAGCAGATTTGAAAAGGCAGAAGAAAGGATCAGTGAGCTAGAAGAGGCAGAAGAAAGGATTAGTGAGCTAGAAGACAGGGTCTCTGAAAGTGAACTCACAAAAGAACAGATAAAGAATGGAAAAAATTGAAAAGGGTCTTAGAGAACTAAATGGTGGCAAGAAATGTAAAAACATAGTTTCCTGGGCATTCCAGAAGGAGAAGAGAGAGAAAAGGGGCAGAAGGAATATTTGAGGAAATAGTGGTAGAAAATTTCCCAAACTTATTAAAGCACATAGATATCCATGTCCAAGGAGCACAATATACTTCCATCAGAATATATCCAAATAGACCTACTCCAAGACACATACTAATTACAATGTCAAATGCCAAAGATAAAGAAAGAATCCTGAC
Source organism: Cabassous unicinctus (assembly GCA_029593785.1). Classification (NCBI taxonomy): domain Eukaryota; kingdom Metazoa; phylum Chordata; class Mammalia; order Cingulata; family Chlamyphoridae; genus Cabassous; species Cabassous unicinctus. The sequence goes on along the minus strand of JAQZBX010010354.1, from coordinate 28,447 downwards.
AGCAGCAAGAGAAAAGAGATTCAAAACATACAAGGGAAGCCCAATAAGATTAAGTGCTGATTTCTCATCAGAAACTATGGAGGCAAGAAGGCAGTGGTATGACATATTTAAGAAACTGCAAGAGAAAAGCTTACAGCCAAGAAACTTCTGCAAGATTGTCTTCCAAAAATGAGGGTAAGTTTAGAGTATTCACAGAAAAACAGAAACTGAAAGACTTTGTAACGAAGAGATCAGCCTTGCAGGAAGTACTAAAGAGAGTGCTACAGCCTGAAAAGAAAACACAGGAGAGAGAGACTTGGAAAAGAGTCTAGAAATAAAGATTATATCAGTAAAAGTAACTAAAAGTGTAAAAAGAGTGATGAAAACAAGATATGACAGATAAAACCCAAAGATCAAAATGGGTGACTTAAGAACTGCCTTCACAGTAATAATTGGAATTTAATGGATTAAACTCCCCAATCAAAAGACACAGACTAGTAGAATGGATAAGAAAAATATAGCCATCTATATGCTGTCTACAAGAGACTCATCTTACACTCAAGGATACAAATAGATTGAAAGTGAAAGGCTGGAAAAAGATATTCCACACATGCAGTTAAAAAAAAAAAAAGCTGGAGTAGCTATACTTATGCCAGATATAAGAGACTTTAAAAGCAAAACTGTTATTAGAGACAAGGAAGGTCATGATGTATAATATAAAAGGGGCAATTCACCAGGAGGAAATAACAATCATAAATGTGTATGCATGTAACCAGGATGTCCCAAATTACATGAGGCAACACTGGAAACTGAAGGGAGAAATAGATATCTCTATGATAACAGTTGGAGATTTCAATATACCATTCTCATTATTGGATAGATTATCTGGGCAGTGGATCAAAAAAGGAACAGAAAGATTGAATAACATGATAAATGGACTAAACGTAATAGACATATACAGAACATTGCACCCAAAAAACAGCAGGATATACATTTTTCTCAAGTGTTCATGGATCTTTCTCCAGAATAGACCATGTTGGGTTACAGAGCAGATCTCAATAAATTCAACAAGATCAAAATTATACAAAGCACTTCCTCTGATCATAATGGAATAAAGCTAGAAATCAACAACAGGTTAAAAAAGGGAAAATTAACAAATATATGGAGATTAAACAACACACAATCAAATACTCAGTGAGTCAAAGAAGACATTGCAAGAGAAATTAATAAATATCTTGAGACAAATGAAAATAAGAACACAACATATCAGAACCTAAGGGATGCAATGAAAGCAGTCCTGAGAAGGAAATTTATAGTCCTCAATGCTTTCATTAAAAAAGAAGAAAGTGCTAAAATCAATGACCTATCTATACAGCTGGAGGAACTAGAAAAAGAAGAGTAAACTATGCCCAAAGCAAGGAGAAGGAATGAAATAACAAAGATCAATGCAGAAATAAAGGAAATTGAGAAAAAAATAGAAGTAGCAAAACTGAAAGTTGATTTTTTGAGAAGATAAAAAAATTGACAATCCTTAGCTAGACTGGCAAAGAAAAAAAGAGAAAAGAAGCAAATAAATAAAATGAGAAATAAAAATGGGGACATTAATACTGACCCCACAGAAATAAAGAGATAAGAGAGGATACTATGAAAAACTGTATACCAACAAAGTAGACAATATAGATGAAATGGAAAAATTGCTAGGAACATATGAACAACCCACAATGACCCTAGAAGAAATAGAAGATTTTAACCAATCAATCACAAAGAGATTGAAACAGTCATCAAACAACTCCCCAAAATTAATAGCCCAGGACCAGATGGCTTCATAGGTGAATTCTAACAAGCATTCAAAGAAAATTTAATACCAGTCTTACCCAAAGTCTTCCAAAAAATTGAACAGGAAGGAATGCTACCAAGCTCATTCTATGAAGCCAATATCACCCTAAGTACCAAAGCCCGATAAAGATATTACAAGAAAAGAAAATTACAGACCCATTTCTCTAATGAACACAGATGCAAAAATCCTCAACAAAATACTTGCTAATCGAATCCAACAACACATGAAAAGAATTATTCACTGTGATCAAGTGGGTTTTATCCCAAGCATGCAAGGAAGTGTAACACAAGAATATCAATCAGTGTAATACACCACATTAATAAATCAAAGAAAAATCACATGATCATCTCAATTGATGCAGAAAAGGCATTTCACAAAATCCGGCATCCTTTCTTCATAAAAACACTCCAAAAGATAAGAATCAAAGAAAGCTTTCTCAACATGATAAAAGGCATATACGAAAAACCCACAGGTAACATTGTACTCGATGGTGAAAGACAGAAAGCTTTGCTGTTGAGATCGAGAACAAGACAAGGATGCCTACTGTCACGACTGTTGTTCAATAGAATGTTAGAGGTTCCAGCTAGATCAATTAGGCAAGAAAAAGAAATAAAAGGCATCCAAATTGAAAAGGAAGAAGTAAAACTTTCAATATTCACAGAAGATATGATCCTATACCTAAAAAATCCTGAAAAATCTACAACAAAGCTACTTGAGGTAATAAACTAATTCAGCAGAGGGGAAGGATACAAGATTAATATGCAAAAACTTGGTAGTGTTTCTATACACTAGTAATGAGCAATCTGAGGAGGAAGTCAGAAAAAAAATTCATTTACAATAGCGACAAAAATAATAAAATATTTAGGAATATTCTTAACTAAGGACATAAAACACTTGTATTAAGAAAACTACAATACATTGCTAAAAGAAATCAAAGACGATCTAAATAAATGGAAGAACATTCCGTGTTCATGGATTGTGTAATAGTCTGGCAAAGGGGTGGTGATACAAAGTACCAGAAATCTGTTGGCTTTTATAAAGGATATTTATTTGGGGTAAGAGCTTACAGTTAAAAGGTCCTAAAGAGTCCAACTAAAGGTTGCTTTCTCACCAAAGTCAGTTGCCACTTGTTGAAGCAAGATGGTTACTTATCTCTGCAAGGTTTCCGCCTTCCCCTTTGGGCTTCCTTTATCTCAGCTGCAGGCTGGCATAGGGTTTGTCTCTCAGTGTTTTCTCGCTCTCCTGGCATAGGGCTCATTTCTTTCCAGGCTTTCTATATCAGCCTCGGTTCTCCTGGTCTCTTCACAAGGTCAGTTGCAAACTGTCAGGTGAATGGCTCATCTCTCCCCAGGACCCCAGGATCAAAAATGACAGAGCTCTTTCTTTTCCCATGTGTCTTCTTGAGTGAGTGTCCATTTATATCAGCCACCAAGGGGGCAGGGACACAACCTGAGTCACACCCTACTTAACAGGTGATTTAATCAAGACATCTCAGCTGAATCTAATGCAATCAAAGGGTATCACACCTAGAGAAATAGATTAGTTTACAAACATAATCTTTATCTTTTTGGGATTCATAAATAATCTCAAACTGCCACATATCGTTAAGATGTCAATTCTACCCAAATTGATAAACAGATTCAATGCAATCCTGATAAAAATTCCAACATCCTTTTTTTAAAGGAGTTGAAAACCCAATTATCAAATTTATTTGGAAGGGTAAGGGACCCCGAATAACCAGAGACATCTTAAAAAGGAAGAGTTAAGCTGGAGGACTCTCACTTCTGAACTTTCAATCATATTACTTAGCTACAGAGGTAAAAACAGCATGGTACTGGAAAAAAGAAAGACAAGTAGACCAATGGAATGGAAATGATGGCTCAGAAACAGACCCACACATCTATGGTCAAGTGATTTTTGACAAGGCTGTAAAACCCACCTAGCTGGGGTAGAACAGTCTATTCAACAAATGATGCTAGGAAAACTGGATATCCATATCCAAATTAAAAGAAAGAGAACCCCTACCTCACACCTTATACAAAAATATACTCAAAGTGGATCAAAGACCTAAATAGAAAAGCGAGAACCATAAAACTCCTAGAAGAAAACGTATGGAAACATCTCCAAGACCTGGTGTTATGTGGGGGTTTCTTAAACCTTATACCACAAGCATGAACAATGGAAAAAAAAAAAAAGGATAAATGGGACCTCCACAAACTTAAACACTTTTGTGCTTCAAAGGACTTAGTCAAGAAGGTGAAAAGACAACCCACTCAATGGGAGAAAATAAATGGAAACCACATATCTGATAAGGGTTTGATTTCCATTCTATATAAAGAGATCGTACAACTCAACAATACAAGAGCAAGCAATCCAATTTAAAAATGGGCAAAATATTTAAATACACATTTTTTTTCCCAAGAGGAAATACAAATGGCAAAAAAGCACATGAAAAAATGTTCAATATCACTAGTTATTAGGGAAAGGCAAATTAAAATTACAATAAGATATCATCTCACATCTCATAAAATGGCCATTATTGAAGAAAAAAACAAACAGAAAACAAGTGCTGGAGAGGATGTGGAGAAATAGGAACTCTCCTTCAGTATTGGTGGGAATGTAGAATGGTGCCACCTCTGTGGAAGACAGTTTGACGGCTCCTCAGGAAGCTAAATATAGAACTGCCATATGATGGCAATCCTACTAGGAATATATTGAGAAGACCTGAAAACAGTAATGCCAACAGATATTTACACAGATCTTCATAGTGGCATTATTCACAATTGCCAAAAGATGGAAACCACTCAAGTATCTGTCAACCAATGAATGGATAAACAAAATGTGGCATATACATATACAGATGATGGAATACTATGCTGCTGTAAGAAGAAATGAAATTGGTATATATATAACATGGGTGAACCTTGAGGACATTATGCTAAGTGAAATAAGCCAGGCACAAAAGTGTACGGTCTCACTAATATGAACTAAATACAAATAATAAACACATGTAGTTAAAACCTAGAGTATAGGTTACTAGGAGATAGGATGAGGGCTGAGAAGGGGTGCTGATGCTTAATGTGTGTAGAACTTTCAATTAGCTTGATGCAAAATTGTGGAAATGGATAGAGTTGATGGTAACACATTATAGTGAGTATAACTAATATGGCTGATTTATAAATGGGATTGTGGCTGAAAAGGGTAGTCTAGGGATGTAAATATCAATTGAAAGAAAGCTAGAGAATAATCTAGGGACTAAATAACAGTGAACTCAGAAGTGGATGAGGATTGTGGTTAATAGTACTAATACAAGAATGTTCTTCTATGAACTAGAACAAATGTATGTCATATGACAAGGTGGCAAGAACATAGTGATGCATGAGAAAATATGATTAATGTAATTTATGGACTATATTTAACAGCAATATTGTAATATTCTTGCATCAATGTCAAAGAAGGTACTATATCTCTGCTAAGGGTCAATAATAGGACTTACGGGATTTTTCCTTTTAGACTTAAGGAAAATGTTCAAAGTTTACTGGGGCAATGACTGCAGAACTCTGTGATGAAAGTGAGAGCCACTGAGTATACACTTTGGATAGAAGGTACAAGCATGGGACCATATAACACAGTAAACCATGTGGTAGAAGATGGACTTTGGTTAACAGTACAAACATGAGAGTGTTCTCTCCTGAACTATAACAAATGTACAATAGTAAGACACAGTGTTAACAATAGGGGATGTATGGAAAAAATATACCAAGTGTACAATATTGCACATAGTTAGTGGTAATAAAGTCTGATAGTGTTCTTTCATAATATGTAACAAATGTTCCACAACAATGTAAGGTGTTGAAGGAAGGGTGATGTATGGGAATTCTGCACATTATGCATGATTGTTTTGTAAGCTCACAAATTCTCTAACAATAAAAAAAAAAAAAAAGTTTACCATTTCAAGTCTAAGAAAAATGTCCAAATCAAGGCTTCTTCAGTAGACCAGCCATCAACTATCCTAGAATACTCTGTCACATGGTATGGCAGTTTGATATTACTTATGAATCCCCATAAAAGAGAAAAATTAAGTTTGTAAACTGGTCAGTTCCTCTGGGTGTGATACCCTTTGGCTGTATTAAATTCGAAGGTTTCAAAGTTTACTTGATAAAAGATTAGGGCTTTGATTCGACCATGTCAGTAGGGCGTGACTCAGGGTTGAATCACCACCCCCTTGGTGGACTGATATAAATGGACACTCACACAAGAGCGAGAGCTCCATAGACATGGAAGAGGAGAGAACTTTGATTCTGCAGCCCTGGGAAGAGAGATGAGTCATTTGCCTGATAATTTGCAGCTGAGCAACCAAGGAAGCCTGGAAGGAAATAAGCCCTATGCCAGCCTGTAGCTGAGAGAAAGGAAAGCTGAATCCTCACAGAGATCGTCTGCCATCTTGCTTCAATACATGGCAACTGACTTTGGTGAGAAAGCAACCTTGAGTTGGATTCTTTAGGGCCTTATAACTGTAAGCTTTTACCCCAAATAAGTACCCTTTATAAAACCAACAGATTTCTGGTACTTTGCATCAGCACCCCTGTGGCTGATTAATACACATGGCAAGGCACATGGAGGTGTCTGCTGGGGCTCTCCCTCCTTCTCTGGGTCTCATTACTTTCAGCTTCTGGCTTCCTCCAGCTTTCTCTCTGCTCCTGTGGCTTTCTCTCTCCTGGTTCCATTGACTTCAGCATCTGGAAGTTTCTCTCTGTTTCTGCAGCCTTTCTCTCCAGATGTTTATAAAGGACTCCAGTAAGAGGATCAAGACCACCTTGGGCTAAGCCTTGCTGAAGTAATCTAATCAAATGGCCCTTAACTGAATCTAATCAAAAGGTCCCACCTACAATAGGTTCACACCCACAGGAATGGATTAATTTAAGAATATAATTTCCAGGGGTCTACAAAAGCCTCAAATTACCACAACATCCTTCTGCTTTGTTTAGATCAGACAACTTGCCAACTGTATCTTGGCACGAGAACGTTGGTTTCCTAGATAACTACTTTTGTGCCTCCCTGATTACAACCAGATTACAACCCTGGATTGTTCTTGGTGAGCAGTGAGTGGCTATCACTGCAGGAGGCAGGTGAATGCTGTACTTAATGGCAGGTCCAGCTGAGGTTTATTTTTGTTCTATTATGTTAAGAAACTAAGCTGTCCTTTTCAGTATTTGGAAGGAGTGCTTCATTTTACTTTTTTTTTTCTTTAATCATTAGAGAAACTTGCCTTTCTGGATTTATAAGGTTAAGAGAAAAGTGTATCTGGAGGGCAATTTTTTCATTTCTATTCTGTCACCAATCTGCAGGAAAAGTTCAACTTCAGGCTTCCTTACCCTTTTTCCCAAGCCTAGTTGTTCCCCTTTCCACCTGCTCACACACGCAGCAGTTGTGTTCTCAGGAAAGACAAATTAGGTTCTAACAACAACCAAAGCAAAACCTAAGTAGAGAAGTAAATCTACTATACACCCCTCCCCTCCAAATCATATGGAGCAATGAATCTAAAAATTGAAAGCAAAACATTTTAATTAACCATGTTAGCAGTTCTGGTTTTTAAGGAAGAAAGTTGAGATGAGAATATAGCCCATGCTCTGAAGATGCAAGTCTAACTTTGAAATCAATGTTGCTATATTCTTTCCAATTGCTTCTATTGTTATTAAATTTATAGTGTGTGTAGTTATTAGTGCAATGTATTAATAGTTCTAGTTTTCCTCCTGCATACATGATAGCATTGTATTTCCCAAACTCTAGAAGTTAGGTGTGGCCATGTGATTTGCTTTAGCCAAGAAAATGTGACAAGAAATGATGGGGTGCTACCTTCACATGGAAGCTTTGGGAGCTAACGCATGATTGGCTATGTTTCCCTTTCCCTCTGCCCTGGTGGTTGCTTCATCAACCTGGTTCCCCTGATGAGGACAACACTGGGCAGAGCTTCCAACCAGCTATATGATGGACATGCAGCCTGAGCTAGAAATTAACCTTTAACGTCTTAAGCGAGTGAAGCTTTGGGGTTGCTTGTTACCGTATTATCCTAGACTGATAGATGTGGTTTCTTGGGAGCTTCTAAAGATAAAACAAATGAGCCCCTAGAGGTCTTTGAGATAACCTCAGAAAATGCTCACCCTCTCTACAAACTGGAGGGACAAATGATCATTTTGCCAAGCCTTCTGAAAAAGTTCGTTTATTCATTTGCCAATCCTCTGGTGTCTTACATAATTTGCCACTCTACAATAAATCTCCTTTTTTTAAAAAAAAGACATTAACAAGGGGAGCAGATGTGGCTCAAGCTGTTGAATGCCACTCCCCACATGGGAGGTCCCAGGATCAGTTCCCAGTGCCTCCTAAAAACAAACAAAAAAACAACAAGCAAAAACAAAAAATGAAAAACCAACCCAGGGAAGCCGGCTTCTGGCCTGGTACCTCAAAAAAAAAAGACACTAACAAGAAGTTTTACAAAGTGGCAAGCCAACATGGGGAAATTGCCCTTGTAGCTAAGATTTAAAATTAAATATTTCACATTTTAAAAAATATTTGATTCTAAGACATCCTATGCCCATATTCTAATTGACTAGCCCTTTTTTAGATATATTGCTATCAGGACCTGACAATCAAGACTGAAAAGACAAATTCATTTTTCAACTAAATAAACTTTTGTTAATCTTCATTCTGCCAGATTTAGATTTCAGCACCCTCTGCTGGAGAAATTATGTGTACCTCTGATAAATATAGGGGATTCCTGCAAATGTGGTATTTTTGACTTGTGCCTTACAAATATGGACTCTGGAGGATGTATTATTTATAATTTGTACTAAAAGAAGTTTCTCCTTTAAACAAATGCCCTTCTAACAAACTATTCACACACCAGTGGTATGTCTCCTGCAAATCCTATAGGAAAAGAAATATAGCTATACATGTAGTCATTATTGTATTTATATTTTACACATTCAAAGGATGAAAATATAGTTACTGGAAATTTGAAATTTGTAAACCATGCTGTCTCCCAAACAATCCCCATCCCTCTGTATGCACATATGAACACGTGCACGTGCTCACATACACAGACACACACTCATCTACCTCCCATCTCTTTACAATATCTTCTGGTTATCTGCCAAATCTCAGTCCAAATTATGTCATTGCCACTCATTCATACAACAAATGTCCACTTTGTGATAAGCAAAGTGCTAAGTTCCGGGAATTCCATTTACAGCTAAATAGGTGTTTTCTCTGTCCTCAAGGGGGGGGTTTACAGTCTTATTGGGAAGTAGCCTTTCACCAAATCAAGGGGTTAAAAAGTGCTTAGCTATGAACTGTGATCCTTTGAAAGGATACAACCCTATGTTAACAATGAACAGGGAGACCTAATTTAGTCTGGTAAGTCAGAAAGCAGTGTTTGAGCTGAGATGCAATGGATTTCTGTGATACCCGTTAACCATCTGAAGACCAGGTGGGAGATGGGGGAGGACAGATGATACCAGGTTCAGGAAATGGCAAGTGCAACACTGTCGAAAGGGAGTCTGGATGGTTCCAGAGGAAAGAGGTGAAGGCACCATCAATTTTTCCGATCTCATCCTTGTATGTGCTCTATTTATGATTACTTTTTGTTTCCAGACAGCCACACACTTTCTCCCTTTGCCAGGCACTTCTTCCCCTCTCCTTTCTTGCCATTTTGAAATGCCATTCATTCTTCGGAAAATTTTCTCAGAGCCCCCAGTCAAAATGAATTCTGCCTTGGCTTCCTCCACATTTCCATAATACAGGATCTGCATTTCTGTACTACACATTTCGTTCTTCTTTCCCCGACGAGATTGTTAAAAATATGACAGGGCCAGTATTTTCTTCATCTTTATACCCATCCATATTTCCTAGATCATTGCTTTAAACTCAGTAAATGCATTTTACAGTGAAATTTCATTAAACATTTGTTTATACCCCTTGGTGAGTTTCATTAAACTCACCCTAGGTACATACTAATAAGGATACATTCACACACATAAATACATGTGGATGCTCACTCCAAAGAGCAAATGGTCAGAATGGGCAAGAAGCTAATGGTTCGCATAGGTTGAGAGAGAACACAGTAGAATGCAGACAAAGAAAGGAAAGGGTAGTGGGAATGAAGAGGGCGGTAAGTTAGAGGAAGTGGGCAAGTAGGTGAGGGGGTGAGGAGTAAGATTAAGAGAAGAATATAAATAACCATGCTTATCTAAAGTCTTGCTTCAGACAACTTCTTTCTTTCTCATACATTTACATTAAGGGTTGGAAACACCAGATTTGTAATAGTCACAAACAGATAATCTAGTGAAACGGGAAAAAATATGTATAACAGGATTGAACTTGCATTTAACATTCTCCTTTGCCATTTTCTCGTTTTGGGAAAAGCTCTTTTAACTGGGGTGGAGCCTGAGATTCTGCTTCAGGCGATGCTGAGCCAGCTGGACTGTGGACTACACTTTGACTAGAAGGGATTTGATTTCTGGTAGTCCTTTCCAGTTTTTTTGGCAATTGTTTTATTGGAAAAAACTCTCTTCTTTGTGGAGGTATTCATCTAATGAATCACTTTCAGATTAACCTATGTAGTTTTAGGTGAAAACAAAATAAGAAATTACAAGGCAAGGGATCTAAAAAATTAGTAGCAGTCTTAAATGTAATCCAGAGTTTCTCTGAAGGAAATAAACACAGTCAAAGTTAGTGGTAAGCACTAGGCCTGGCTTTTTAAGGAGGAATGAACTTAAAATCGGATGGACAGCCATGGTTGAGTGAAGGTTTAGTCCTAGCCTTTCTCACAGGAAGGGAGATATGGACTAGAAAAGCAGGTATCAAGCCTTCTTTGTGCCTCACTGTAAGAAATACATTTTAGGTGGTGACCCAGTACACAAATAAAAAGGTTTCATGAATAAAACAATAGTTACCTTTACTATATGCAATGTTCTCTGGTAATTTTTATTCTATTGCAAGCCATTCAAAATGCTGCTCATACTCACTGATAAACGTTGACCTGAAATTCTAAAACACTGAACGAGAGATGACCCTTATCTCATAAACTGGTTTTGTGTTCCAGTTCCTAAAGCATGCATTTGTGTTTCTTATTGTTTGAGATGGAATGTTGGAAGGTAGGATTCCAGCGTGGGCTGGACGGCAGAAAATACCTGCTTTGTCTTCCAGGAGAAATTTATTAATACCAGTTGTTTCATTTCCACCCAATCCATAACATAACCACATGATTGATTCTTTTTTTTTTTTTTTAA
>JAQZBX010010354.1:0-17244 GCA_029593785.1 Cabassous unicinctus | reverse complement strand
GTCATCATCTTGCTGCCTGGCTCCCGGGGCCTGGCGGCTCACCGGCACACAGAGCCTGGCAGCCCATGCGCCTTCTATATACATTTTTTTAATTTTACCGGGAGGTCCCGGGGATCGAACCCAGGTCCCTCCATATGGCAGACGGACGCCCAACCATTTGAGCCACATCTGCCCCCATGATTGATTCTTGGAACTGTATGGGAGCAAGCCCAAGTATTTTTCCCCCTATAACCATACTCTCACTTAATCTGGCAGTATAGCAGAGTGGTTAAGAGCATGGATTTGAGGCAGCTTGACTGGACGGATGGGCATCCTGGCTCTCCCACTTACTAGCTATGGAAATTCCACCTATTTACTTAGCCTCTCTGTGCCTCAGTTTCCTCATCTGTCAAATAGGAATAATAATAATACCTACCTGACAGAATTGAGATTAAATATGTTAACATAGGTAGACAAGTGCTACCAGAGTGTTATTAGCTATTGTTAGGTAGACTTCAATTAAGTTATAATGCAAAGTTTGAGCCTAAGGACTCTCTTGAACTCCCTCCAGACACAAATCAGGATCTTCCTGCTGAACCTACCTACCTAGATGTCCTTCCAAATCCAGCAGGGCAAATGTTACCTTATTCCCCTCCCCCAGTCAAAGATTTCTGTTTAGGACACTGACTTCCATTCTAGAAGTTATCAGTGACTCTTCCCTCTTTCTTATCTGCACACACAACTTGTGGATCCCAACCCCACATGGTTGCTGCTATCAGCCTTTCCTTTGCTACACCCTAGGTTAGGATTTTGTGGCTTTTTGCCCAAAAGGAGTGTAAAGTGTGCAAGAAAATCCACTGAAGACAGAAAAAGGAAATATCAGGAATTAAATTTTTATTTTAAAAGGTAAGAAATGAAGCTTTCCTAATGTTTCTTATGAGGATTGACACTGGGGCCCTCATGCGGTCCTTATGTTAAATGGTCACAAGTCAAATAGAATCGTAGGACGGATTCTGAGGAAACAGCAAGTGTTCACTGTCAGTGTATCACTATGTATTGCTGTCTCCTTGCTATGAGTTGACTTCCATGGCTTTGACTTTGTCAAAGCAAGACTTAAAAATAATATGTCATCACTACAGTGGCCAGGCAAGCCTTTTGTACCACTCGGGGGTTTTTCTGGCTTTCCCTTGGCTCAGTATTTAAAGATGTTATACTTTTTTTTTTTTTCTTTTAAATGAAGATGTAGCAGGCTGAGTCCCCTGGGAAGGAAATTCTGTGAGGCAGCCTGCAGGATGTTGATTAGGGCATGCCTTTGGTTTCAACACCAGTAGAAGGAAGGGGAAGAAGGAAGCAGGATGGAGCTGGAGCTGAGGGAGAAGTTTTACTACATCCCAGGCCAAAAGCTCCTAGGCTGACCCCAAGACAGCCCTGGAGCTAGATGGAACCGTCAGAGTTGTCCTGTTTTGTGCTGAGATGGCCAGAACTTTATATGCCTGCATGGACCAGTCATTGGACATGGGCCAGCCCAGGAAGGGGTGTGGGTCAGCCCAGGAAGGGGTGTGGGCCAGGCAATCCCTCAAGTGCCAACAGCAGTCCCAAGAATGAAGGGGGATGTATCTAGGTGGGGCTTCACAGAAGACAAATGTACAAAGCTTGCCCTTTCCTGTGATGAGAGAGAGGGGCTCTCTATAACCTACCAAGAAGCAGACATTTTGGGGGAAAATCGACACATTTCTGTTTCCTTAAGCTAAAGATGTTTTAACAATAAAGGAGAAAATAGTTGCTTTTGAAAGAAATTCACCCTATGGAGAGAAAAAGGACTGTTTAAAAACATTTTCGGGAAGCAGATGTGGCTCAATCGATAGGGCTCCCGTTTACCATATGGGAGGCCCCGGGTTCGATTCCCGGGGCCTCCTGGTGAAGGCAAGCCAGCCCGCATGGCTCGGTGAGCTGACACAGCAAGACGTCACAACAAAGGGAGATAAGCAGACACAGAAAAACGCACAGCAAATGGACACAGCGAGCACAAGCAGCAAGGGCGGCGGGGGGGGGATAAATAAATAAATAAATCTTAAAAAAAAAAATGTAGCTTTAAAAAAAAAATTTTTTTTTTCATTGTTAGATGATTTAATTTTAATTGTCCAAAATTGTACGTTTGTTTTTTGGAGGTACTAGACATTGAACCCAGGACCTCATACATGTGAAGCAGGCACTCAACCACTGAGCTACACCCACTCCCCCAAAACTATCTGGACACAAACTTGAAACAGAATTTTTTAACTAGTTTAAAATTTCCCAAACAATGAGTTTCCAGGGATTTTGAACCTATTTATAAAAATACGAAAAATGCAATGTCTCCCAATTTAGAGCTCAAGAACAGGCAGTTAACATGGGAAAGAGAGAAATTTACTGGCTGAATTTCAACAAAAACCTTTCTATATGTAGATGGGATTGAAAAGAACGTGTGTTACAATTCAGTAAGTAGAGTCAGTAATATGCTACTTTCATTTGGATCTCTGGACCTTTTGGAGGTACCTTTTACAATTATGACAAAAAACTAATTTTTAATATAAACTGGACCTGGAATCAAATCATTGAACTGCTGAATCTCAAACTATCCATCATTTTCAAAAGAGTTTTCAAAGTAGAGAAGACTGGTGATATTAAAATTATTTCCTACCATTAAAAATAAAATTTTAAAAACACATATTTTAGTTCATCTTTATCTCATCCTTTTAAATGTCGTTTACCCTTTTAAATATCTATTTCTGTGTGCGTCATAATGTAAAGGAATGAATGCAAATAATTTGTAGACAAACACGTATTAAAGACGTGTATTCAGAATTCTTAACTTTTCTTAACTAAAAATGATATACAATAAAAAAATGCTTGAGTATGTGCTGGAAATTGGATGCTGAGCTTCTTAGCTTCTGGCAGGCCTTGGGCTGTAGTAATCTGGGATTCTCTTAATCCAGTTTCAGGATCTGAAAAACTTTTCTGGGTCAGCCGCATCAGTCAAAGCTGAGCTGCAGGTTTATTTTTAGGTCTTCCTCACTCCTGTGGTCTCAGCTCTACATGTCTGGTGGTTTCCCGGCCCCCATGCCCTGTACTCCAACCTTGCTCTAGTCCCCAAAGCTGTCTGAAGGACCTCCCAGCCTCTCAGCCTCCTCTTCAGGACCTTCAAATGCTCCCCTGAGTAAAAAAGGCACCAGCTAGCATTTCTGGATTTCCATTTCTGTCTTCTCCCTGGCCTTATTATCTCTGATACTTTTAGAAATAGATTTTTTTAAATTCAGATTTTCAAGTTGTATTTAGACAGAGAGAGGGCTGGCCTGGTTTAATATAGGCCATCATTACCCCAAACAATAAAAGTGTTGCGAGACCACTGTCCTAGACTATGCCAATGATCCCTTGACTGGTCTCCAGTCTTTCCTCAACTCCAAAATCTCCTCCACTCTGCTGCCAAATCAATATCCTCAAAACAAAATTTCCGTCAAGTCTTTGCCTTGCTCAAAAGAACTTAACAATTCTCAATGTGTGATGGCTTTCCACTTCATCAACTTAGCTAAGCCGGAATTTTCCAGAATGTCCCTTCCTGTATGGTGGTGGATCAGGGTGGGCTGAGAAAGACATTTTGAATGATATTTGGAAGGTGGAAATGTAGCAGCTGCCAGTTATTTTTTAATGTTTTGGTGGTTGGTGGAGGGTGCAAGGTACACTGTTGCTGATGCGCAGCTAGCGCACTAATTGGCACAGGGTCATACCTGAAGCTACTGGTCCTCCAGCCAGATCACTTCCTTCAGTTTCCCCAACTCCTGGGCTGAGTGCAAGTGCAGCTCCATACTGAAGGGCACCGGCTTCTCTTCTAGGTCACCTATGGCATCAAGGTTGGAGGTGGTTAGAGGCAGACATGGGGTCCTGCTTGACTTTGCAGGTTCTAGTTATCATCATTGGTCCTAGTTTGACCATCCAGTTTCCAGGTTGCCCTTGCTGTTGTCCACACCCACTTTTCCTTCCCAGTTGCTGGTATAACAACTTCAGGTTCATGACTAGACAGCCTGAATAACTGCAATCGGCTCCCATAGATGAGTCTATGCCTGTAATAAATCCGTGGCTCCAGCTTGGAGTGGTTCTGCGTCTCTGAGCAAATCCTGAGACAATGCTTTCCAAATTAAGTGAAAATGCATCAAGTGAAACCAGTCAATCCTGCTACCCAGTTCTTTCCATTACATGATATTGGGATATATTATCAGATTGTTAAGATTAATAGCTAACACTTATTGAAGGCCTAAGAGCCGGGTGCTGTGCTAAGTAAGCTTTTTATACACAGCATCTAACTTTATAGCATCTAACTTTATTCTCAAAACAGCCCTACGAAGAAGGTACTATTATTATCCCATTTTGCAAATGTAGGTAATAGAGGCCTAGAGAGATTAATTCATCCAAGGTGGGGAAGTCAGAGTTAAAACCCAGAGTCTTAGAACAGGAATTCTCAACCATTCTATAACACCTTTACTCCAAATTCCTTAGAACTGAAAGGAATTTTAGCAATGGATACAAGATTTTCTTTAAAGTCAAACAGACCTGGATTTTAATGTTGGCTCTATCCATTACCTACTACTAAGATTTTTAGATTCTCTAAGCCTTGGTCTCATCCATAAAATCTTATATTACACATCTAAGATAATAGTAATGTATATGTGACTATACTGAATATGTGGCAATACATAGAAGCCGATTTTATGGCTCTTTCCTCTATTTGAAAATCAGCGTGGGATCATGGAGAAGGAACAATGAATAATATTGCCCAACTGAGAAATTTAAAAAGTGTAAGACATATGAAGGCCAAAATATTGCCTTTGTTAATAATAAAGACTATGCCAGAGAACATTTAATAATGTGAGAGCCAGCCAGGCCTGTTAACCAAACCCTAAGTTGAGGCAAACATAGGAATCCCTACCCAAATGAGGCATAAAATAGCTCAAATCCAAGAGGAATGTGGGAGGAGTGGAGCTGAGCAAACCCAGTTAATTCTTCCCAAATGCACCAATGAGGCAAGTCACCCCTCCCTTCACCACAGACCTAGAGAATAAAGAAGCATAGAAAGACCAGACATATTATTACACTAATTAAGTTACTCCCTCTTGGAAGGAAGCAGCTGCAGGGGAGTGGTGAGTGATCCGCCCATAGAATCAGATGTGGGGAGCAAGGCATATTTGTAAGTGTTAAATAACAACATAATACAGTCCAAGGGATGTCACAAGACAGGCAAAATTAATTACTAAATGTAATTTACGCTAGTGTTTCTCAAGTCTGACTGGTCATCCAAACCTGGGGAACATTTTAAAATTACAGATCTTCCATACCTTCTTTGCCACCTTCAGTAATCCTAGAAGGAATCTATTTTTTAAAGCTCCTTGGGTAAATCTACTGGGCAGATGAGGCTGAGAACCATTGGCTTAGAGGAGACAGACAAATGAAGAGGAATCAGGGAGGTCTTATTGAGAAGGAAATTGGACAGACGTTTGTGGATCAGTAGGATTGAACATTACATCCTAGTAGGGAGAGAGCAGAGCATTTCATACAGGGATAAAAACAGAAGGTAGAGGAAGGAGCATTTTATACAGGGATGAAATGACAGTACATAGATTAACTCCAGAAATAACTGTGGCTCAAGAATAAAAGAATTTATTTTTGGGGAAAAATGATAGAACAGAGCAGTATGATTTAGTGGAAAAGATACTAGACTCTTGAGAGTTAGGAGATTTAGGTTCCTGGCATTGTGACTTTGCCCAAGTCACAACATCCTTCACCCTTAGTTTCCCCAAAGGCTGATCTTTGAGGATCTCTTCTAGAGAGTCTCTAAAGGGAAGAGTTCCTAAAGCATTCTGGGAGACTGTTGCACAGTCTACTCCACTTCAGGAAATGACACCACCATTTACCTAGAAGCTTAGGCTGAAAAAACCTGGGAGTCACTTGTGACTTCTTTTTCTCACCTTCCCCAGCATCCAATCCATCAGCTAATCCTCATGAGTTTACTTCCAAAACATATCCCAAATCTGTCCACTTCCCACTAACTCCATCGATTACTGCCCTAATCCGAGTCACCACCTCTTGCCTGCATTACCCCAGTTTCTGATTTGGGAGGTCTGGGATAGGACCTAGGAAACTGTATTTCTAACAAGTCCCCAGGTGATGTTGATGCTGCTAGTTAGGGGACCATTCTTTGAGAACCACTGCCTTAGAGCCAGGGTTCTTAACCACGGGTGCCTATTAGAGTCACCTGGGAGCTTTTGAAAAATAAGTGCTTGGACCTTATCTCCAGATTCTGATTCAATCCATGTGGGGATGGGGTCTGACCATTTACACTCTTAAAATCTCCTTAGATGAGTCGAGATACTCATCCAGGGTTGAAAAACACTGTCAAGGCTTAGAGGAAAGGCCAAACTTGTTTGTTCCTTGTGGCTTTTGTACTAGCCGCTCCCTTTACTGGTATGCTCTTCTGCTATGACTTCCTATGTCAGGATCCTTACTGTCATTTTGGTCTCAGATTAAATGTCACTTCCTCAAGAAGGCCTTCCCTGACCTCATTCAAAATAATACCCCTATTTTCATTACACCATCATGTTTGTGTTCACTATAGGAATTAGCAGGTTATGGAATTTCCTTATTTATGCTTATTGCCTGTGTTTTCCAACCATAATATAAACATCTTGTTTTATTCACTGCTTTATCCCCAGCACCTACAGCAGTGCCTGGCACCTATTAAGTATTCAATACATATGGAGGAAAGAGAAGACATAAAGCTTTAAAATAAATTCTTCCAGGTCTTTTGACTGTCCTTTTAGACTATTCAACTGTATTTTAATAAAATGTGGTTTATTTAAGCAAATCAATTGAACCATCTGTATTTTTAAAAATTGAATTATTGTAAGGAGATTTTAATTGCACTGGGTTCATTCTCTCTTTATAGGAACCCTGTATTACATGTTCTGCAAATATCCCTTAACATAATTTCATATTCAGTATTTGCTCATATGCTGCTGCTTAGGGAATATACTCACAGGGCAGCTTGGTATGTCTAGGATATATTTATTAAGTCAAGAGACTGTTGCTTAAGTGTTTTTGTTTTGGGAAACAGAGGCCAAGGAAAAGGAATCTGTCTGCCGAAAAGTGGCAGGAAGCAAGAGTCACAGGAAAACGTGAAGACTACATATAATTCCTTCTAACAGAGGACGACACATTTATCTTCTCCTTTAACGGAAGAATGTAATCTGGTGGAACTGGGGAGTTCTAATTTCAGGTAGGGAATGAGCGCATTTGAGATTATTCAAGCGTCTTGTTTCACAGGGGTTTTCTTCAAGCTTGTGCAACAAAATCTTCAGCTGTGGGTCATCCGTCGCCTGGTCTGGAGGAAGCAGCTGAATCAAATTAACAACTCAGGTACTTTTAGGGCACAGCAGATGTCTTTAAGTTGTCCGCGGAACAGTTCTGACATACAATACTTATGAAAACATCGAACATAGCATCTGTTGCAGGAAAGAAAGGGAGATTCCGTGCCTTTGGCCTGTCTCTTGGCAAGGGTGTGCGTACCTCCTCAAAAGTCCGAAGGATCCAACCACTACCCCCGGCAATAGGGCTAGGTTCAGGTGCAACCAGTTTGTCAAGCAGCTGCTCTCCCCCTTCTCGTACTTCGTCGCCACGGCTTCAAACGAAACGATGCTGTGCATGCAGTAATGGGTGAAGGCAGCCGCGAAGCCTGACGCTTCCGAGAACACCAGCCTACATCCAGAGGTAGAGACTGTCCGAAAGCAGCACAGGCGAGGGGGCGGGCGCAGCGGGCGGCGGGGCCACGGTGCATTCTGGGAGTTGTAGTCCTCTCGGGCGCCCTCCCCACGCCTCCGCCGGGCCCCGCACTCCATCTCCCAGCCAACCCCGCGCCGCGGCGGAGGCGAGCCGAGGGGCGCCCGGTGATGAGCCGCCGCAGGGGGAGGGGGCCTGGGGCTGAGGGGCAGCTGTGGCGGCCGCCGGGAGTCGTTAACATCTGC
Organism: Cabassous unicinctus; assembly: GCA_029593785.1. Classification (NCBI taxonomy): domain Eukaryota; kingdom Metazoa; phylum Chordata; class Mammalia; order Cingulata; family Chlamyphoridae; genus Cabassous; species Cabassous unicinctus. Next base: position 9,217 of record JAQZBX010010354.1, on the reverse strand, counting down.
CGTACCCGGGGCCCAAGGAGCCTGCGGCCCTGTAGCCGCCGCGTAGCCCTCTGTCGGCCCTTTTTCCCGTCCACAGGCGCGCGGCGTCGGCCATGGAAGCGCGTCGGGCTGTCGCCGGGCTCTCCCGGTGCGGCGTCTCCGGCTCTCCAGAGCGATGAGGGGGTAGCGGCGCCAGCGGCTGCCTGCAGCCCGCGTCACCCGCCCCGGGGAGGAGGAGGTGCCGCCCCGCCCCCTGGGGGCTCTGCCGAGGGGCGCCCGCCGCCCATGCCGCCCCGCCACCCGGTCGCGCCCGGCGCCCGCCGCTGAGGCCGAGGACGCGCCGCCTGCCCGGCGACCCCCGCCCCGCCTTTCTGCCGTCTCCCTCCTGCAAGATGTGGCACAACGTCGGGCTGACCCTGCTGGTGTTCGTGGCCACGCTGCTGATGGTCCTGCTGCTGATGGTGTGCGGTGAGTGCGGGCGTCCGGGCGGGGTCACTTAAACGCGCTGTACACACGAGCCTGACCCTCATCTCTGACCTGTTTGTTCTTTATGCTCCCCACCCACCCCCGAAAAGACGCAGGGATGGGCAAGTGTCTTACAGTCGTCTGTTGCCCACTGTCGTCTCCTGGTGAGCGCAGAGGAGTTGTACCCCTGACCATCCTGGGGAGGGCAAGGATCCTTCCTGGGCTGGACGTCTTGCCTCTGCGTTAAAGCAGCTCTTGCTTCTCGGCAGCGTCTGCGCTCGGTTGCCCAGCTTTCATCCTTGGCCTGTATTAGGAGGCGAAGTGATTAGTTTCCTCCTTTTCCTTTTTACAGGTACTGACCCTAACGATAACGGGAGGTTTCACTACCTCCTTGTGAGTGATCTGGGATAGGGACGGAGTTGGGTTTTAAGCACACATGTGAAATTGTTGTACCTCGAGTTCAGCCTTAAACTAAATTCCAAACAGATGTTTAGATTAGGCAGAACTTAAAAACACTATATTAAACTTTTAGGGTCAGGTAAGCATATACTCTTAGTTCTGAAATAATGGTGCTATTTTGTTTGCTGTGAGTTTTTTTTCTTCCTTGGAATGAGAGGACAGGAAACTTTCCTCTCAAGGTAATATTTGCACAATCTTAGATCTGTTTGATTTCTTTATACACAGTAACTGGTAAGGATAGATCTCTTAGCAGAGTTGCTGAGCAATTGTAAAAATTTGGGAAGTAGTTAGAACTGAAGTCAGTGAGTTTATTTTTTTCTGTTCACAGTATTGAAGTATGGATTCTGGTTGATGCACTAATGGGTCAGAATTCATAATAAATACCCTAGAGCTTATTCATTACATGGTTAATGTACTACTTAATGCTCAGTATCAGATCTGTGAAGAAGTGTGTGCTTGTGCATTTACTTATATATGTATTTATATATTTGTGTATATATATATTTAAATGTTTCTTCTAAAACATCAGAGTTAAAGCTTCTAAATACACAGCCTTATTTTTTCTGAATTGGAACAATCGAAAAGCCTTTCTCAGTTTCCTGCTTATGATGTCGGGATTTGGGGCTAATTGCAGTTGTTTAAGGCTCTTCTTAGTGAGGAAAACCAGATCCTTGTGATTTGTTTGGAAGTGGGGGAGAAGAGCATATGTTATCTTTTCTAATATGAAGATGCAGGTGGTTTAGAGATGAGGGTGTGACATCAAGACCATACCACACCTTGGATGGAATATTTGCCAAGCTTGCCTTTGATGCATCAGAATACCTAATTGCTACATGCTTTAGACTTGTTCTGTCAGCTCCCAATAGCTATTCGACTGTTTAATTTTAGCGATTTTTCTGAAAGTGCCCTGCCTTTGGTTTCAGAAAACATTATGGAGTAAGAGAGTTGTGGTAGGTGAAAGAACACCTTATTTTGATCACAATGGTCAAGAACTATGAAGAAGTAATCCAAGCACTTCTTTCTGGGAGAGCTAATGTAGCATAGCGTCCTGGTTTGAGTAGGGGTGGGCCTGTGGCTTGAGGGAGAGGAGGCAAGGATGGAACCAGATTTGAGAGACAAACTAGGGTGCCATTTTCTTTCAGCACTGGCTGAAAGGTAAGGAGTGGCTGGATAGTTTAGGCATAAACCCTTAAACTATGCTTCTCACCTTTCTGGTGGTCACAAGCCCTTTTGAGAATCTGATGAATGCTGTGAACCTTTTCCCTGGAAAAATGCACTGTATTAGTCAACCAAAGGGGTGCTAATGTGAAATACCAAAAATGGGTTGGTCTTTATAAAGGGTATTTATTTGGGGTAGAAGTCCACAGTTACCAGGCCATAAAGCACAAGTTTCTTCCCTCACCAAAGTCCATTGTCACGTGTTGGAGCAAGACAGCTGCAGACATTTGCCCAGGGTTCAGGCTTCTTGAGTTCCTCTCTTCCTGGGGCTGCATTTCTCTCCGGGCTTAGCTCCTGTTTCCTCCACAAGGTCAGCTGTAGGTGATCAGGAACGGCTCGCTTCTCTTCTCCTCGGGCCTTCTTTCCAACATGAAAGCTGCTTCTCAAAACTTCTTGCCTTGCCCTTTATATTTGATTCCCCACCCACCAAGGGGTGGGGCTCAACACCCTAATCATAACCTAATCATGCCATAATCATAACCATAACCTAATCATAAACTAAACTAACAGATCAGTTTACAAGCATGATCCAATTATATTTTTGGAATTCATAATTACATCAAACTGCCCAACTGTAACATGCACCAACACTTTTTTTTCTTGTTTCAGAGGCTTCATGGACTCCCCTTCCTGAAGCACTCCCATGGAGTTCAGATTAAGAGCCTCAGCCTTTTGGGCTGGGTCTTCTGTTTTCTGATTACATTCAGTTCAGCAAACTGAGTATTGTATACCTACTAGGCCCTGGGAACACAGAAAGCTGACAGGGGTCTGCCCCATGGAACCCACAGCCTAGTTTGTTTTATAAACTGATGGCCTCTTTCACGTAGTGAATTCTGATTTTCAGATTTCAGGTTCCTGGGGAGGGTCTCTTCTTCTGTCTGTATTGGCTGTCTCTACTTTCTGGCCTCTCATTCACTCTAAAAACCACTCTAGTCTGTTTTCTACCTGCAGCATTCACTGAAGCTGTCCTAGTTAAGATCAGTAACAACCCGTCTCCATGCTGCCAAACCTGTGGTCTCTTATCTGTCCTAATTGTACTAAACCCCTCATAACTCATTCTCGACAGTTGAACATTCCCTCCATGAGGCCCTTCTCTTGGCTTTTGTATACTCTACTTCCATGGTTTTCTTCCTACATACTAATTGTTTTCTCTCTTTTCTTGTCTTCTCATCCCCTTCCTCAGAATTTCTTAAAATTTTTTGACGATGTCCTATAATAGGAGATACATTTTACATTATTTCTAGTGCATTCACAAGTGTATAAAGTACATGTCAGTCATCTATCATTTCTTTCTATCTGCCTGTCTGTATATCTTTCTATGAAATAAAAATTTTATGGAGTAGTACTTGCCCTTACTCCACGAGGTAGATGCGTGTTGCTATTTTCTGTTCTCTTTCTTTTCTTCTGTCTAGCCTCTGAGTGCTGGAGAGCCCAGGACTTGGCCCTGACTCTTCTTTATATTCTCTCCCTGTGGTATCCTATCCAGTCACAGAGATTTAAATATGAACCGTAGCTAAGGACTCTACAATTTCTATCTCCAGTCCTCACCTTCACTTCTCTCCTGAGCCCAGGATCATGCATCAGACTTTTTTCTTGATCTTGCCATTGGAGATATAATAAGCATCTCAAACTTAATACATGTAAAACCAAACTCTTGATTTCTACCACCTGTTCCTCCTGCCCCAGTCTTCCCCGTCTCAAATGTTACCAGCATCCACTCGGTGTTTCAAGCCAAGATCTTAATTACCATCCTTGATTTTTCTCTTTCCTTTCCTCCCACTCTGCCTCCCTGTACACACATCAAATCTATCTTCTAGTCTTCTCAGTTTTCTCTCTTTAAAAAAAAAAAATCTGAAATATGGTCTCTTCTCCATGTCCATTACCATCATCTTTGGCCTGCCTTAGTTTCCTTCCTAGTCTCCTTTTACCTTTTCTACCCTCTCTTCTCTTTGTAGTTCACTTTTCACATACTAGCCAGACTTTTTTTTTTTCTCCAAGAAAATATTTTATCAAAAGTTTTTAACAAAAGAAATATAGCTTCAAAAGTCAATAGTAGGGGGACGGATGTGGCGCAAGTGGTTGGGCGTCTGTCTCCCATATGGAGGGACCTGGGTTCGATCCCCTGGACCTCCTGGGGCGGCGGGGGGGGGGGAGGTAGTCAATAGTACTACTTTGGATAGATAGTACAAGGCATGGGACTGTATAACACAGTGAACCATGTGGTGGAAGAGGGACTGTGGTTAACAGTACAAATATGAGAGTGTTTTCTCATGAACTATAACACATGTACAATACTAATACATGGTGTTAATAATAGGGAGTGTATGGAGAAAATATACCAAATGTAAGCTATGGCTTATAGTTAGTGGTAATAGTCTGATGATGTTCTGTCATAATCCATAACAAATGTTCCATACAATGCAAGGTGTTGGTGGAGGGGTGTTGTTTGGGAATTCTGCACATAATGCATATATTTTTTTATAAGCTCACAACTTCTCTAATAAAATATATATTTAAAAAAATTTTTTTTAAAGTCAATAGTACTAAGAGACTTACTAAAAAAAGTACTGTCTTTCAGCCCTCAGTTTCATTGTATCCTCTGGTTATTTACTTCCATATTTCTAAATAACTTACCCATTGCTGTTTCTTGATTTGTTGGTTTTAGATATTATTTATTAACCATGGTAGATTCCCTATGTGCCATTAATAGAGCAATTTTTGCTTAGCTTAATAGTCAAGATTTATATTTAAATGTAAATATTGTTCCCTCCTTGTAAAATAGTGTAATATGATCATATTCCCTTCCTTAAATGGGTCATCATTTTTCTTGAAGTTAATAATTGCCTTTTAAATTCACCTGCTGTTACCTTTTTCGTATTTACCAATAGTTATTTGTCTACCACCACCCTATCACAATGTTCCATTATCTCTCACAATCACCCGTCAGTATTATTTCCTATATGTTCAAATTAGTTGTTTTTCTTTACCTACTCCTTAGCCCTAAGACCTAGAGCCTTCCTTCACTCTCAACAGCTATAATTCCAGGTACATTTCCTGGTAGCTTTCTAAGAAAGGATGCATAGAAAATAATTTTTTGAGCTAATGCATGCCTGAAAGTGTATTTTTATTTTCTGCCCTAACACTTGGTTGATAATTTGGGTATAGAATTTGGGGTTGCAAATAATTTTCTAAAGTATTACTTCATTGATTTCTAGCTTCCCAGGCCTAGGTTTTAGAAATCTAATGCCTTCTGTTTTCTTGTCCCTGTAAGTGACTTATTTTTTCTTTTGAGATGCTTTTTGGATTGCCATTTTATCATTGATATTCTGAAAGTTCATAGTGATATGCCTTGGTACGTATCACTTGCATTTTTCTGGGACCTCTCGATTTAGATTTATTCTTCATTTCTGGAGAACTTTTGCATTAGATTTTTATACTGTTCTCTCCATTTCCTTGGTTCTTTCTTTCCGAAACTTTTATTAGTTGGAAGTTGGACCCCTGAGGCTGATTCTTTAATTTTATTTTTTATCCCCTATTTTCTGACTCATTTCCCTCCTCCTCCTTTTAGATGGGAGATTTTTTGGGTTTTATCTTTTTTCTATAATAAGTTTTTATTTTAGCTATCCAATTTTTAGTTTCTGAGAGCGTTCTTGTTCTCTAAATATTCCTCTTCTATTGCACCTGTTGTTGCTTTAGGTAGCCAGCTCTGGGCTTACTGCAAGGTGATTGAGCAGTGGGTTGGCATCTTCTTTAGGGGTACCCCCAATTGTCAAGTATCTGGGGATCTAATTTATTCTATTTTTCCAGACAAGAATCCTCTAATTTCTGGTGTGGGGATTTAAATGTGGCTCCTGGGTGTGTGAAAGTTCCATATGTATATTTTCAACCAGTCTGCCTTTTTTGTTTCTTCCCTCCACTGTCCCACCACAAGTCCTGATCCTTTCTGAGGTTTTTCATTGCATTTTGGCTTCCAATTGCATTGCATTTGGGCTTCCCTTCTGCTGTTGACCAGAGTTTTGTTTCCTTTTAAAAATGTCCTTGCCTAAAATCTGCCCTCCAATGGCTTCCCACTTCCCTTGGGATAAAATCCAAATTTCTTACTGTGGACTGTAAGGATCTGTGAGATCTAGCCCCTACTTACCTCTCTGATCTCATCTCCAGCCCTTTCCCTACTACTCACAACATTCCAAGAATAGGCCCACATTGTTCTCTCTGCAGAGCCTTTGTCCCTAGCCATCTTCTGACCCTTCACGTGGCTGGTTCCTCCTCATTCCGGTTTCAGTTGAGATGTCACTTCAGAGTGACATTCCCTGACCACCTGTGGTAGCCCTCCCCATCACTCTTTATCCCATTGACCCTTAGTTTTCAGAGCACTTAGCACTTTCTGAAATGAGACATTTTATGTGTCTGTTTCTCCCAATTAGAGTGTAAGCTCCATAAGGTCAGGGACCTTGTTTGGCTTGTTTACTACTCTATCTCTAGATCCTAGAATAGTGCCTGGCATGTGGTAGGCCTTCATATATTTGAAGAATGAAAGAAAAAAGATCCCTTACTATAAATTATTAAATTCCCATTACAAATAAATCTTAAGTATAGGTGGTGCAAACCAAGGATTACCTCAAGACAGATAACCCTCAATGAAACACACTTATTAAGCTCTTACATTCAGGTGCTATGATGGTGGTTGTGGCTGCCGCCAAATTAATAAGCCCTTGAGGAGCTTAGAATCTGGTGGGGATGATGCTCACGTAACAGTGAATTCTGGTTAAACCTAGGCTTCTCTTCTGATCTCTAATTTCATATATTCAGCTCTACCCCTTTTTCTGGTTGTGTCATTGAGTTCAGACTCTTTCCCAAAAATTTGCTTTTCTTGTTTTCAGTTTATACATAAAGGCTTAGGGGTATTTTATCTTCCTCATTCATTCCCAATCTTGGGCCATGTGTCATACACCCATTCATCTCCCAAATATTTGAGCATTTATTTTAAGTATGTTACTGAGATATAAAGATAAGTAAAACCTGGTTTTACCTTCCACAAATTCTGGTGGGGGATACAGCTTAGTCATTCCTTTAAACAACAAATTGCAAGAGTCTATGAAAACGGTTTACTAATATAGGTATACTTTTTCTTTTTGTACAAGAAATGCATCGATTTGGGCATATGTACTCATCACCTCTCCTTCCAAACAGAAACAAGTGCTCCCTTTGCCTAAGCCTCCATGTGTAATCAGCTCTAAGTTCATCTCCTTCCCTATGTGTATGATTATATTTTAATCAGGATTTAATTTATTAAGGTTATAAATTTAACACCAAATTTTCCTGTCTTTAAGATCAATGCAAAGATATTATGTTATTTAATAAATTTGGCATTTTGTATAAAAATTACTTTTACTCATTGGTTAGTGTTCAGTCAACTCTGAAATTTGGCAGAACAAATTCTCCTAAGCATTTAACATCTTTTACATATTTAATCTTTCCTTAGACATTTAACATACTGATTTTCTTAAACACTTCAAACATTTTGCCATTCAAACGTAACTTTAAAAACAGAATTTTCCTAAGCATTTAAAAAACCTAATAATTAAAAAATCATGGAAATCTAGAAATAAGATTACTCTTTTAATGGCTCAACTTCTCTTAAGCATATCTTTAAAAAACAGAGAATGAACAAAAAAACAGATAATTAAAAAACTTCTTGCCCCTTTTCACCATTAATGTCACCTAGCAGTACCTTGCTTAAGGTAGCAGCTCAGTAAGTTTGCTTTATTAAAATTATATTTGAATAAACCTCTATGTTGAAAAACATGCCTTTTCTTCTTACCTGGCCTATCAGGAGCATGCAACACAGCTGACTGTTCTTCTTTCTCTTGGTTTTGGGCCACTGCTTTCTCGGCCAACCTCATTGACCATTCTTCCTCAGTCTCCATTGCTGAATCTTTATCTCCCCAAGATCCTAGGGCTTAGTCCTAGACCACTTATATCTCTGCTGACCCCCTCCTTAAATGATTTCATTAGGTCTTGAGGTTAGAATAGCATTTATATATTGACAGCTCCCAAATATGTATCTCCAGCCTGAACCTCTTGTATATCCAGCAGTCTCCTCAGACATCTCCATTTGAGATAATCGATAGGCATCTCAAATTTAACATGTCCAAAATCACATTCCTGATCTTGCTCTTCTTGCAGCCTTCCCCATCTCAGAAAACGGCAACTTTTATCATTCCAGTTACTCAAGCCAAAAACCTGGCACCTGTCTTGACTCTCCTCTCTTCCTTTCATACCAGTATGTTCTAATTGATATACTTTCAAAAAGATCCTGTATCCAACCACTTTTCAAAATGTCCTTCGCTACCATCCTAATCAATCCACTATCTTCTCTTGTCTGGGTTATTAAAGTAGACTAACTCTTCTCCCTGTTTCTGCTCTTGCTCTCTTACAGTCAGTTCCTCATTCCAGCTTTCAGACTGAACTTCTTAAAAGGAAATTAAAATACTTTACTCTTCTTTTGCTAAAACCTTGTGCTTCAGACTGTTTAAAGGCAGCCATTATGGCGGCCCTTGAGGTCACATGGGTTCCTGCTGCCTCTCAGGCCTCAGCTACCACCACTCTCCCTGTTGCTTGTCCACTTCGGCCACACTGGCCCAGTTGGTGTAACTCCAACATAGCCCACCTGTCACACATTTGTCTCAGAGTCTTTGCACATGCTGTTCTTTCTGCCTGGAATGTTCAGCCTCTAGATAGCGATGTGGCCTGTTCCTTCCCTTCCTTCAGGAAATCATTCAGATGTCACTTGGTCAATGAGACCTCCCCATGCTCTCAGTAAAATACTATCCTCCCTCCCACACACATACCCTCTTTCTCTTTACTCTTTTAAAAAAAAATAGATTTATTTATTTATTTATTTATTTATCCCCCCCTTGCTGCTTGTGTTTTACTGTGTCCATTCGCTGTGTGTTTCTTCCGTGTCTGCTTATCTCCCCCTTGCTGTGAGGTCCTGCTGCATTAGCCCACCGCGCCGCACGGGCCGGCCTGCTCTCACAAGGAGGCCCCGGGAAGCGAACCCGGGGCCTCCCGCATGGTAAACGGGGGCTCTATC
>JAQZBX010010353.1:0-44458 GCA_029593785.1 Cabassous unicinctus | reverse complement strand
AAAAAAAAAAAAAAAAAAAAAATGGATAAGGGTGGCTCTCAAATCACTATGCTATTTGGATCACAATAGATTAGTATAAATGAGGGACAAAACAATTTTATGAATTGTCAATATTTACAATACACTGGGAATTACAGCCTTTGAACTATTTAAACTTATCAATGAAATAGTTCAGTTGTCAACTTAAAAATGTGGGTGGGGGATAAAATTTTCAAATTTCCTTTAGGGGGTGCTTGAGCAAAAATGACTGAAGGCCATTGGCTATGCTTTTTGGACAACAGCCCACTTCAGTGGAGTGGTCAACGAACTACACAGTTCTCAAGCCAGATGGTCTGGGTTGAAATTATGTTCTCCTCTTCCTACTGTACTGGGCAAGGTTTTTTTTACTTTGAAAAAAAAATTTTTTTTTTTTAACCAAATTATAATTTACACATAGAAGTGCACATATGTTCACAACAAAAACACACTATGTAACCAGCACCCAGATCAGGAAATAGCACAACACCAGCCCCCCAGAGGTCCCCCTCATGCTTGGGTAAGTTTCTTAGGCTCTGTCGGCTTTGAGTCCACATGTCTAAAATGGGGATAATAATACCAACCCCATAGGGCTGTCGTGAGGATTAGATGAACCAATCTGCAAAGTGCCCAGTGCAGTGCCCTGTGCAGGGTGAGGGCTATGTGTGTGTGGCTGTGGTCAAGATTCCCAGTGACCACCAAGCCAGTGCCTCTCTGCTTCCCTGCACCCCAGCCTGGCTAAGAGCCCCCATGCTCTGGGGAGTCCTGGGCCAAGCGGAGCCACCTTTGGGTTTCCAGCAGTGGATTTGGAGGGTGAGCCCCCAACTCCTTGTGACAAGGGCTTGGAGAAGACCACAGCTGTGGGGGTCACATACAGTCAGGGACCTGATGGCCCTCAGGTAAGTTAACACACCTGGCCCAACATGAAATATGCAGACTGCATTTGCTGCTGGCTTTGTGACATTCCACTGCCTACAAGGGGCCCAAGGTCACCACAGAACCATCAGGGGCGGACTGGCTGAGGGCTGGAGCACTGTGCCTTGGCATGGTCACCAAAGAGGAGGCCTCCATGCCAGAGGCACTCCCATCCTCCCTCCACCAGGTATGCTGGGAGAGGCTGGAAAAGTCCAGAGTCTCTTCACCTGTGCCATCTGGGTTACCCAGCTTATACTTTGAAGCTACTCCAGGAGAATGGTTTTCAGAGGCCCAGGTTGGGGGCTGTCTGCCTCTAGGATCCTTGACTCTCACCTCACCCACCTTCAGTCCCCTCAAGGTGTCTTTTATCTTGGGCTTCAGGGGCTCTACCTGCAAATCCAGGATCTGAGCCATATCTCTGCAACTCCAGCTGCTTGGGGACAGAGCTGAGGCATTCGGGGAGGGAGGGGAAACGAGCACCACAGATGGGCCCCTGAAGCCCTGGGGGACACAGAGGTGAGGCCAGAGGTGGCAGGAGGCCCTTGGGCTTCTCCTGTTTTGAGGATGGGGTCAGAGCTTTGTCCATGCCCACAAGCAGGTGATGCATCCTGGAAGAGGAATTCCCGCTCTTCGGCCTACATTTGTCCAAGTCACCACAGCTTGAGGTCTAGAAGGGGCAAGAAATAAGGAGGCCGGCAGGTGGGCAGCACCTCCCTCTTTGCCCCCCCACACCCACCCCAGGCCAGGCTGCAGGTTAACCCACCCTGACTTCAGGGGTGGGAACTGGCAGAAGCTTTGCCTGTTCCTCCTACACCTCAAGCACCTGTTGCCCTTGCCCCAGCTGTGGGCTTTGCCACTACCCTGTCCAGGCTGCCTTATCATAAACTCAAACCATAAAGGACAGTAGAAGCCGCAGCTGCTCTCAGGCTGCAGGGGTCCTGGGTCTGAAGCCACTCTGGGACAGGGAAAGGCACGCAGCTGCCTCTAGGCATCCCCGAGTCTGCTCACCTGTGCAGGGGGCCCGGGACTCTGAGCCGCTGAGGCTGCAGGAAACAACAGCAGGTCATTGGAGGCAGGGACTCCCAGGATGTAGTGGGTGCGGCCCTGGGGCAAGGGCTGCTGAAGGAGCTGTAGGATGTGCCTGAGGTCTGAGGCCACCTGGGACTCCAGCCTGCCAGACAGAACCCCACGGGCAGGGTCAGGGTTGGCGAGAGCAATCAGACCCTGAGGACAGACCTTGGTTTCGTGGCCTGCGTGCTGTGCCAGCCGGGTAGAATGGCAGCCAAAGCCCTTTCCCCACTAGGATCCACGGCCTCGGCCCCAATTCGCCCAAGCACCTCCCTGACTCCGATAATCACAGTGCCGATGCACCACGCACACATCCTTCAGTTCTCCTAATGATGCCTTTGGAATTGTGCTTTGTGACATAGGGGATAGGGAGACCTGTAGCCAAATGGGGCCCGCCAGTCTGAAAACCAAGGTTGGAACTATTGGCAGCTGGGCACTTAGTGATGTCCATGAGCTACCAGGAGGGGGCACCCATGCCCAGCCTATAGCTGGGCCCACCCTCGGCAGTCACCCCTGCCCTGGCCGGCAAGGCACTCACTCACCTGTTCATCTGGTCCTGGAGCTGCTCCAGCCTGCAGCCTAGCTCCGGAGGCCAGATGTCTGGACCTCCCTGAGGGTTTGGGGGACCGTGCTTTGGGGGCACTTGCTGCAGCAACTCAGGCCAGAGACCAGGTGTGTCCGAGGTGCCCTGGGAAGAGGCTGCACCTGTAGGAGGGAAAGGGAAGCTTGAGCGCCTATCCACAGGGCTGTCCCTTCTTGAGCAAAGCTGTGCTCCTCCCCCAGCCACCATGGGAACACGGGGTGGAGATAATGGGTCTCCTTACCTGGGTAACCCAGAGTCCTGGCCCCATGGAGGTCTGGTTTCCAGGACCCAGGAGGCTGTGGTCCTGGGAGGGGGACTGGGGCCCCAGCCTGGGGAGACTGGTTGGGTGGGGACTTTCAGTTCTGGCCTCACAGCCCAGGTAAGTGCAGCCCAGAGGGTCTCCTGGTGCCTTGGTGAGGAGCCCCAGGGAGCTTACCTGTATCTAGCCTGGAGAACAGCACGCAGCACCCAGCCGCCCTCACGCTCTGGCCCCAAGAACACAGCCGTCAGGGCAGGGAGGTTGGGAGGCAGGGTGCAAGGGCCTCTAGCCCTGCGCCCAGGGAGGGAGCCCCTCTCAACTTCCCAAGCAGAGTGAGGCTGGAAAGGCCCGGAGCAGGGGAGGAGGCTGGGCGGTCACTGGCAGGGGCTGCTTCGCTCACCTGGCCGGCTGCTGTCGAGGAAGGGGCCTTGGTGGTCTTGGCTGCCCGGAGCCTGTCGGGGTGATGGCTGGAGACCCCCGTCTACCTTGTGGGGAACAAGAGCATCAAGTAACAGGGGCCCCAGCTGGGGACAAGGCCTTTTTATTCTCCCCTTCCCCTCCCCATAGTCCTCCTGCCACCTATAAAGAAGGGATGATGAGGGACTGGGCACCCAGGCATGATCTGGGCAGCATCCTCCAGGCTGTCTCCTGTGCGGGTGGGCAGGCTCGGAGACCGTGACCTCCTGCTGGCCAGCCACGTGCCAATCGCCACAGAGGAGATGCTGCCTCAAACAACAAGATTTGGGGGGTGGCAGGCAGAAGGGCTGCTTTTCCAGTCCCCCTTTTCTGAATGCCCTGAGTGTGGGCCAGTGGGGAGTTTCCTCTGAGGAGGCTGGGTGTGGAACCCCGAATCCATTCAGGAGGTGCCCTTTGCAGTGCCCTTGGCAGCCTCCCTCCTGACATAATGAAACTTGGGGGCTGAAGATGCCCCAGGCCTGGAGACCACAGCCCTCCCACCACAGTCCCCAGCCGCTGAGTGCTCAGGCCCCGGTGGCTCTCGGCTGCTGGGGCCTGACTAGATGTGCAGGGCAGGCCAGGTGGGAAGAGGAGGGACTGAGGAGTGGCAGAGAACAGCAGAGGGGACAGGGTGGGCTCGACTGGGCACAGCAAGAAAACCCAACTCAGTACCAGCCCCAGAAGCTGGGTGCCACAGAGCCACTCCTCCTGGGCGAGGGAGGGGGATGGGACAGGGGTGGCGGGAACGGGAGGGACTTCCGCCAGCCCCAGCCCTGACTCTGCCCTCCCACTCCTTCCCACTCCTTCCCACTGGCTGATTCCTGACTCTCCTCCTTCTCGAAGCCCCTCTAGGCAATCGTAGCCCTAGAGCGCACCCAGAGTCCACACCAGCTGTCCCAACTCCTTGGCAACCCTGAGTTCCACAGAAATGTGGTCTCCCCTGCATGCCCTCATGACTTATCAGGTTATTTAACTCTTGGTTGCTCTTTATTTTTTGTGAGTTGCTATAATCTTCTCCACTGAGTGATAAGCTTGAGAGGAGTCCATTTTATCGCTTCCTTGCAAACCCCCTGTGCCAGGTGCCCCAGGATGGGTGACATCCCCTCTTTGCACCTTGGCACAGTGGGGTGGAAAGAGCCTGGGCTTTGGGAGTTCAAACAAACGAGTTCAAATTTTGGCTCTTCCATTTACTAGCTGTGTGACTTTGGCTAATTTATTTATCCTCTCTGACCCTCAGTTTCTTCGTCTGGAAAATGGGTAGTAACAGCATCTGCAAGGTGAGGATGAAATGAGGTCATGTGAAAGAAGTTCTTAACCCAGCACTGAGAGCAGAGCTGGTGCACAGTCGAGGGTAGCCCCCATCGGACTGACTTAGTGCGTTGCTGGCCGTGGTAGGCCCAGAAAAAATCATGGCACATCATGGTGCGGGATGCAGGAAGGGGCTGGAAGGCAGGGTGGCCATCAGTGTCAGGCAGGTCCCCTTAGGCCCTCAGGCAGAGCCCTCACCAGCTGCTAGGGCGTTACCCACGATACCGGCACAGCCCAGACTCACGTCCCGCAGGTTGAAGGTGACCTCCAGCTTACTCCAGAAGCTGGCTGCGAAGGCGGGGTATGTGTCCAGCACCTCCAGCAGGTCTGCCCGCTGGATCTTGTGCAGGTCGCAGTAGGTCAGTGCCCGCACGTCTGCACTGGACTTGCCCGGCCGGGTGTGGAGGCTAACGGGCTCCCCAAAGATGTCGTTCTTCCCTGCCAGAGAGGGGACGGGAGTCCCTCCAGGGTCTGGCTCCAAGCTCCCTCCTGAGAAGCCCCCCTGAGGGCCCCCTGATCATGACCTCTCCCCAGCCACCCACCTCAGGGATCCTGCAAGGCTGGGGCCTGGTGCTCAGGATCAAGCTCTGGGGACAAGGCTGGATGTGCTAGCTGGAAGGTGGGGGTGCCCTTCCCCTGTCATCTGAGTGCCCCAGAGATGGCTTGGGACCCCCTCCTGGCACTTGGGTCCTCTTGCTGTCTCCAGGCCTTTCCGGACCTCCCTCCATCAGAATGCCCCTTCCTTTGTCCATGCTCTTTAGCACTGTCCCCACCGCACCCAGGGGACAGTGGGCAGTAAGGGCCAGTAAAGGCTCCCTGCTCTGCAAGCTCTCACTGCTCTCCCAACTTGCTGAACTGTGGCGCAGCAAGCAGGGAGCCTGGGACCAAGAGCACCTAGCCCCTCCGGGGGTTGGGGAGGGAGCTGAGGCTTCTGTTTCTTTGTGGTTCCACCTCCCATTGAAGGGCTAGGTAATAAGCATGGCCTCTGCAGGGGGACTTAGGGAAGTCCCTTCCCCTCTCTGGACCCCTGTGTTCTCATCTTTAAAATGGGTATAACCGTATTTGCTTGCCTACCCCACTAGGCTGTTCAGAGGAGCAGATGAGGTGAAGCTGGACAAAGTGCCTTCCACAGCCAGAGGCACCCGACTAGGGCAGTGCAATGCACCTGACAGTTACTCAGGGTACATGGCAGGGGCTTTGGCCTTACTGGTGTCAGGTAGCATGCTGGGCCCAGGAAGTAAGCATGAATAGGATGCTGTCCCACCCACAAGGAGCCCCCGCGAGACAGGCACATAAGCAACCAACTAGTTTATCTTGTGATCTATAAAGCCTCAGAAGGGGGGAGAGTCAAGAGCTGTGGGGCCACGGAGAAGGAGGGGCTCATTCTGCCAGGGGTGGCAGGGGTCAGGGAGCACTGTGGGGGCTGGCAGAGAAAGTGGAATGAGGATGTGCAGAGTGGAGCGAGGGGGCACTGACCCCAGGAAAAGGCATTCTGGGCTCGAGGAACATGCGTCGTCAGTGACGGCTCATCAGGGCTGGGGGTTTTGACTTCCCCTCACCACTGGAAAGTCTAGGCTGAGGGTTTTCCCATGCATAGAATGGGACAGAGGCCAGGACACGCCCTCCAAGAGAACAGGACCAAGGGTCAGAGGCTGGCAGAACTGGACGGGCCCTCAGGCATCATCTGGCCCCAACCTCTCATTCTCAGAGGAGGGGACTGAGGCCTGGAGAGGGAAGGGACTGGCCAGGGTCAAACATGAAACCCTGAAGCTTGAAATCTGATCAACACCATGAAGTGATGAAAGATTATGAAAGAATTCCAGTGGATGAAAGATTATGATCTAACGTCCATTTCCACTGAAGAAACAATGAGAGGATTTTACGTCTATAACTGCAACTTAAATTGGACCGGATTCTTAATTATTAATAGTAATTATTATCCTTCCCATGTGGTAGGCTGGGAGTCAGGGAGGATCTCAGAGAGGAGCCTGTGCTTGAGCTCAGCCTTGAAGGAGGCCCTGGGTCTGCTGGGCTGCCCCAAGCAGAGTGGGCAGCATGTGCAATGGCACGGAGGTGTGACACAGAACTCTAAGGAGTTTGTGTGGCTGCAGCAGGAAGCGCAGGGGGAGGGTGGCCGGGTTCGGGAGGACAATGCATGGAGCACAGGGATTTACATTTGTCCCTTGGGCCATGGGGAAGCATGGAAGGAGTGTGCATCGAAGGAGCAGAAGAGGAGTGTGCAAAGATGTGAAATTCAGGCCACTGGCAGTAGGTGGAAGATGGAGCCCATGGGATAGGCCAGAGGCAGGGATACAGAGACGGGTGTGGGGCGGAGGGGAGCAGACAGGGCTTTGTGGCTGCCCGGATGATGGGGGGGAAATGCAGTAAGGGAGAGGGAGAAGGACGCCCCCTTCGTTGGCTCCCAGGTCTCGGGCCTGTGGGAGGCTTGCAGTGATGGGGACACCAAAGTTTTTGCTTTGGAGAGATGATGAGTTCAGGTTGAGATATGTTGAGATTGTTCTGCCTGGGGAATGTAAGGGTTGCCAGGCCCAGGAAGGAATGGAAACTTCTGGTCTGACACAGAGAAGAGACTGGGGCTAGGACAGAGCTTGGGGAGTCCTTGTGACACAGGTGGAGGCTGAGGCCATGGGAGCAGGGAGTTACCCAGGTGAGGGTATAGGGTGAGGAGAAGGGAGCAGAGCACAGGCACTTGAACACTGACCAATGGCAGGCCCGAGAGAGAGGAGTGGGCAGTGAGCAGGAGTGGGCCTGCCCAGAGGGGTTGGAGGAGAGCCAGGGGGAAAGGACAAGGGGGAGGGGGCTCCTGAAGTCAGGGTAGGGGACAGCAGCAGCATCTACAGTCTCGGGGAAGGTAAGGAAGATGAAAACCAGGGATAAGACCTTGTGAGCGCAGAGAGGTGAAGTGACTGTGCCAAGGCCCTACAGCTGGTAAGTGGCAGAGGCTGCATGTGACCCCCTGCCCAGTGCTCATATCCTTCCTCCAAAGTCCCTGCACATGCATTGAATGAGACTGGGGCACCCAAGCAGACAGGCCGGTCAGTCACCCCGAGGTCCCCAAGAGAGGAAGAAGGTAGGAGCCTGCCTGGGCTTCTGAGTCAATGGTGGCCCTGGGGTCCCAGCTTGGATCCCTACCGGCATGACCCCCCTGAGCCTCAACTTCCCCACCAGAAAAATGCGGCCTAGGGCGGAGGGTTGCTCTAAGAATTCAGGAAGCTGCGTCTAATAAAGCTCTGGGCACAGCGCTTGGCCTACGGCAGCATCAGGAAGCGGGAGGCCCGGACAGGGCACCCCCAGCCCCACCCACCCATACCGGCCCGGCTCCCTCGGCGCAACCCACCGAGGATGGCCACGACCACGTCGTCGCGCAGGATCTCGATGGAGCCGCGGGAGATGAAGTAGAGCGTGGAGAGCACGTCGCCGAGGTGCACCAGCGTGTCCCCGGGCGGCGCGTGCGTCGCCTTGAACTTGACGGCGAGCGCGCGCAGGCAGCCCTTGCTGGCGCCGCGGAAGGCCGGGCAGCGGCGCAGCAGCGCGCCGTGCAGGTGCAGGCAGACGTCGGCCTGCAGGCACTCGGGGAAGCCCTTCAGCACCTGCGAGGCGGGCGGGCGCGTCCAGCGGGGCCGGGGCGGGCTGGGGGAGCGGGTGGGGAGGCCTCTGGGGCGCCGGGGCGGGGGCTCACCGCGTTCATGTCGATGCCGTTGGTGTAGGACCAGGCGCGCTGGAAGTACTCCTCGAGGCGCTGCCGCAGCGGGCTGGGGATCTGGTGGAAGCGGATGAACTCCTTGATCCGCAGCATCTGCGTGTGGTAGCGCGCGGTGCCCGAGTACAGGCGCTGGATGATGGCGGAGACGTTGCCGAAGATGCTGGCATACATGAGGGCTGGGGCGGGGCCGGGAGTGAGCGCCACCGGGCGCCCTCCCGCACCCCCCAGGGGCCTGCTCCAGGCCTCCCTCTCCCCGGGAGCTGGCAGCCCCCTAGTCAGGGCCCCTTCTGTCCCGGGAACAGTCAGAAATGCCTCGGGACAGCACCAAGGCCCCTGGGACTTCCCGCCCTCCTCCCTCTGCCCCTTGCGACTTCGTGGACCCAGGAGCCAAAAACTCCTGAGAAGAAAGAACTAGGGCAATGACTTCTTTTAGTTCAGATTTGTTTTCTCCTTTACGTTGTAAAAATAGAAAAAAGGGAAAACTCTTGTTTTCACCAAATTTTTTCTCATTGTTTTTGTTTTTCTGGGCTTTCACATCTCTAAATACTCTGAACATGACAACTTAGCCTTGAGGTGTAAAATGCCACACTGCCTTCTGCGTTCCTAAACCAGGTGTCTTGGGAGGCAGGCAGCGCAGTGCCCAAGCTGGGAACACACACAAGGCTTGGAGCTGGCCCCTAAGGGCAGGACGGGGCTCAGACCCCCGGCGTAACCTGTGGTCCGTGAGGACCTTCAGCTCTTGGTCTGCACACTGGGGCTCCTCCTAGGGCCTGTGTGGGTTGTGATGGCACTGAAATGTGGGCTTTGGAAAGTACTTGGAAGAGGGCCTGGCAGAGCCCAGGAGATGCATGGACCCTGCCCCTGGGCTTGGCTTAGTGCTCTGCTGTCACCAACTTAATAATTTAAAAATAATTTAATTTCTTAACAAGGGGCCCTGCGAATCATACAGCCAGTCCTGGTACGTGGCATGTAACGAGGGCTGCATGTGTGAAATTCTGGGCATCAGGGCTGTTTACATCTGCCTGAATTCACCGAGCCGCGCTTAGTGTCAGCGTACAGCACACGTGGTTACTATATGCTACGTCACTGCTCATTACAAAGCCAAAAGTAAAACTCCGTGGCTCAGGCCCATGGCATGCATGGCATAAGGTTGCACTCACAGCCGATGAGCATGATGCAGATAGAGAAGACCTTCTCAGAGTTGGTGTTGGGCGACACGTTGCCAAAGCCCACGCTGGTGAGGCTGCTGAAGGTGAAGTAGAGGGCCGTGACGTACTTGTCCTGGACTGAGGGGCCCGAGGCCGGGTCGCTGCCGTTGTAGTGCTTGCCGAGCTGAGCACCCAGGCTGTCCAGCCAGCCGATCTTGGGCTCCAGGTAGGGCCGCTCCACGTTGCCGATGGCGTACCAGATGCAGGCCAGCCAGTGGGCGATGAGCGCGAAGGTGCACATCAGCAGGAAGAGCACGGCAGCCCCGTACTCAGAGTAACGGTCCAGCTTCCGCGCCACGCGCACCAGCCGCAGCAGCCGCGCTGTCTTCAGCAGCCCAATCAGGGTGGTGGTCTGGAGGGACGGGGAGGGGGGCCACAGGCTGGGGGTTGGTCCTTGAAAGGATGAGCTCAGGCCTGCATTTGTTCACATGCTCATACAGTCACATGGTCAGTCAACTAACACTTACGGAGAACCTGCTCTGGGGCACGCACTTGGCAGTGGGAATTAAGGAGCTCTCAGCCTAAAGCCCCTAAAAGTGTGATGGTTGTTAGGACAGAAGTCCAGTGGGGTCACAGAGGAAGGAGAGGTCCGGTCTGTAGGGCAGGTCAGGGGAGGCTCCATAGGAGAGGTGGCACATGATACCGACTTGAGAGACGAGGCTGAGTCTCCAGGTAGAAAGGAGGGAGAGGGAAAGGGCATTCCAGGCAAAGGGAGCAGAGGGAGCAGTGTGAGCCAAGGCATGGAGGTGTGACATGCACAGCACCTGCAGGAAACCAGGCAGTTAGCTGTGGCCTGGAGCCCAGGCTGGAAGACAGCAGTGAGACGCCAGCTGCGAGCCTGGGAGGGTGGGCAGGGACTGCTCCTGCGGGCTTCAGGGCCTTCAAAGGTTCAGGGGGTGGGGGATGGCGTCAGGCTCAGAGAGGTGATTGGAAACTCCCTGTGGCTGCCGCGTGGAGGGGAGCAAAGCTGGTGGATGTAAGGCCAGGGCAGGAGGGGGGTAAGGAGGTGGCTCGGTGTCCAGGCAGAGGCAGGGTGGAGTGTGGGTGGAGAGGACTTGGGGCTGGCTCAGCGGGGGAGAGGGGACGCGGGAGCGGAGGAGTCCTGCTGCATGAACACCCCGTCCAGACAGGCTAGGGTAACTGGGGAAAGGGACTGGAACACAAAAGGCAGAGTCCATTTGAGAGGAAAGCTGCTTCTGAGGAGAGGGCAGGAGGACAAAGTGGAACTAGAGAATATGAGAAGAGCGTGAAGATGCCGTTAGCTGCAGGAAGTGGGGTAGGCATAGCGGAGGGGCTGGAGGTGGGGTGTTGAGAGGGGGTCAGGCTGCACTGGGGGACCAGCTTGTGGGCTCCAGGAAAGTTAGCAGTCAGCATTAGGGGCTGGCGTGGTCCAGAACAGGCAGAATTCTGGAGCAGAGAAGGGCCTGCTGGGAGCCTGCACCTCTTACCAGGGACTGCTCAGTGAGAAGGGGCAGACGGATGGCTCCCAGGCCTGGGGACGCAGCCTTGGCTGGTCCTTCTCCAGTGTTTGGAGAGGACTGATGTGGTGGCCTGAGGTTCCTCTCCTACGTCCACTTGCTTTGGCAAAGGTGCCCAGTGCAGGTATGCCCTGCATCCAGGGTGGCCTGGGGGCTAGGGTGCAGGGGATGGCCCTGGCAGCCGGCTTGGACGGGGCTTGCTCACCTCATCAGAGCCTGTGCGGAAGATGAGCAGGTCGAAGGGGATGGCGGCCACCATGTCAATGAGGAACCAGCCCTTGAAGTAGTGGACGGCAATGCGGCGGGGGTGGCTGACCACCTCGTCGTTGGCGTTGACATAGGTGGTGCGGAAGTTGATGACGATGTCCACGACAAACATGATGTCCACGATGAGGTCCACCACAGTGAGGGGGCTGCAGGTGTAGCTGCAGTCCCCCCGCCGTGACTCGTCCTGGTCACTGAGCAGGAAGGCGGCCGAGTAGGGCGTGAAGACGGCGGTGTAGATGACCAGCAGCAGGATGAGCCAGTCCCACACGGCCTTGAAGGGGCTGTAGTGCAGGATGGTCCCGCGGTGGAGGCGCGGCACCTGCAGCTTGTACTCCGGCAGCACGTCTGCGCCCAGGGACAGGACCTGGGGGTGGGGGCCGCAAGGTGGTCATCGGGGGTGGCCCCCGCGAATGGGACGGGTCTGAGAGGCATGAGGAGGTAGGGGTGAGGCTGGGAAGGGGGTGGTGGGTGAGGGTGGGTGATGCGGGCGATGAAGGGCAGAAGGGATGAGGTAGAAATGGGGTGGTGCTGTCTGAGGGGGCACGTTCCTAAGGGGACAGATATGTTAGGAGGAAGTGCAGAGAGGGGAAGTGGGACACAGGCGAGGGGTGTGGCTCAGTCCCGTGGCAACCCCAGGCTTGCAGCTTACAAGGTCCTTCAGAAACAGGCAGGCCTGGGGGAGGTAGACACAGGGCTGGGGGAGGGAGTGACAAGGGGGGGCGCCCAGGCTAAGGGTCATCTCTGGGCGTGTTCCAGTGAGGAACCCAGATTGAGGGGGTGGCTGGGTGGGCCAAGCCTCCCTGGTGGGCTTGGGAGGGCCCCTGCAGTTGGGGATCCTGATGGGATCAGGTCACCCCCAGAATAGCCTCCTCATTCCCACAGCCTGGAGCTGAGAGAGCTCCCTGGGGCTGGCTCTCAGTCTTCCAAGAAAGGAGCTGCCTTTGGGAGTGTATAGCTAATCCAGGTCCTTGATGGGTCCTGGGCCCCCTTCCTTCTGCTGCCCCCACCCTGCCTCAGAGACTCTGGCCAGTGTAGGTCACCGCAGCCAGCCCCAGCCTGCAGAACACAAACTGACTTCCAGGGCCTGGCCAGCCGCCCCCTGTGGGAAACAGCTGGGACGCTAGGAAAGGCATGGGTTTTGGAGCCGGACTTCCCAGGTTGAAGCCCAGGTTTGACAGTTGCTCTTATGTGCGACTTTGGGCAAGTTTTGTAACCTCTGTGTGCCTCAGTTTCCTCATCTGCAAAGTGGGATAGCAAAGGATAACAAACGTCATGGGGTTGTTGCGATTCAAAAAGGTGACACGTCCAGGGGGCACCTGGCCTCTTCACATGCTGATAGCGCTTCCCACCTCCTGCTTCCTCATCCTACATCCAAAGCTGCCCCAACAGGGATGGAGCCTAAGGGGTGCCTCACTACACCAACACCCCCCCCCCCCATGGGGCCCAGTGGACAGTCCTGGTTTAAGAAAATCTGCAATGGAAGGTTCTGGCCTGGCAAACCAGGTCCATTAGCAGACAATCACGATAATTGGGTTGTCTTCAACCAGAGGTCCTGATACAACACCCAAAGCCCTGGGAGGGGCCTCAGTGTCCCGACCCAGCAGTGACTCCTGCTCAGCCGTCAGTCCTTACCTCCCTGGAAAGCCCTCGCTGACTCCAAACAGACCTGGTGCCACTTTCCAGCTTTCTCCCTGCCCGCTGTGGATACCCCACAACATGGGAACTGGTTCATGGGCTGACTCCACTGGACCCTAAGCATAGGAAGCCTCGGCTCCCACCCCACCACACGTCCTATGCCCAGCACTTAGTCCTTGTCGTGGCTCCCTAAAGGTGAGACCTCGTGCACTGAACCGAAGCAGCCAGCCTGCCCACGCCCTGGATGGCATGAACACACCCCTGCTCCCCTGGGGCTCCCCGGGACCACGCTGAGATGAAATGACAAAGCTCATGGCACTGCCAAGCCGTTCCCTGCACTGTGTGGGGAGTGGGAGGGAGGCAGTGGGGCGACAGCGGGTGGGGATTCTCCCTGCAGACCATCTGGCGAGAGACGAGGGTCTGGCCCCCATGCAGGCAAGGGAGCCACCTCCCCTACCATCAGGCCTCCGTCGCCTCCCACTGCCTCTTTTTTTTTTTTTTTTAAAGATTTATTTATATTTATTTATCCCACCCTCACAGCTTGTGCTTTCGGTGTGCATTTACTTTGCATTTTTCTGTGTCTGCTTGTCTCCCTTTGTTGTGTCATCTTGCTGCACCGGCTCACCACGCCACACGGGCCGGCTTGCCTTCACCAGGAGGCCCCAGGAACCGAACCCGGGGCCTCCCATATGGTAAACGGGAGCCCAACCAATTGAGCCACAGCTGCTTCCCTCCCACTGCCTCTTAAGCCAGTACGGGACCCTTCCCTGGTGGAGCCCACCATTCTGGTGTCCCCCCACCACCCCAGCTGCAAAGCCCTCAGGACACTGGGCTTGGGTGTGGGGTCATAGCCCTTGGGGCCCTTGGAGTTCTGGTTGAGGCTGATGTAGCCTCCCTGCTCCAGGGCCCTGCTGGCTCCTCCCCCACCTTGGGGTCCACTGGGGGCAGGGTAGTGAAGCAGCGGGGCTGGGGCAGAAGCAGTCAGGTCAGTGGGCACAGGGACCCTGGGCCCTAGCCAGGCTTGCCCTTCTTCATCTGGGCCACTCTCCACGACCCCTCGCAGCTGCCGACAACAGTGGCACCAACCTCAAGGGCCCTGGGGTGAGCATCTCAGTGGGATTCCCAGGGTCCGGCCCCTGGACCACCCTGCCTGACCTCCGAGGGACCAAGACTGCAGCCTGGGGTCAGAAGGAAGCTTGGTCAGGGGCTTGGTCATGGGGGATCTGCCACACCTGGCCCCAGCACAGACTGCGCTTGAGGTGAAAGGGAGGAAATAGAGCTGTCCCCCACACCCCCAGTGAAGGGACAGGCCTGGGGGAGGCTGGGAGCCTCCTCCTGCTCTGCCCATCCCTGTCCAGCCTGACCTAGGCCCAGACTCGAAGACTTAGATCTTTGTCTGGCCCCTGGGGCTGGCGCTCTGCATGTCAGATGGGCCCTCCAGAGACCATTTAGTCCAACAAGAGCCCTAAGGCCCAGAAAGGGGATGTGTCACTTGCCCAAAGTCACACAGCAAGTTAGTGCCAGGACCCTGGTCACCTGCACCTCAGGCAGGGCAGTTTGCGTCTCCCTCAGGGCTGGTCAGGTGGTGCCTGGGTCATCAGGCCCCTTGAGAAGGGACAGTAGGGTCAGCTGCCACAGAGGACCCAGGGAGGTTGACCAAGGAGGGGTTGCAGGAGGAGGGGGACATTCTGGGATTGGACCCCAGGAGAATGCCAAAGAGCTGGACGTGTCAGCCCTGCCGCACCCTGCCTCTGCCTGGAACGCAGGAGGAGCCGGTGGAGGGCTGGTGCCTCAAAGGCAAGGGCCTGGGGCAGGGCTGGGGGCATCTGTCACTCCTCCCAGCAAGGCCCCAACGTGGCCCTTCTCTGCCTCTCCCTCCCTGAGACTGGCAGAGGCTTGGCCAGGCCCCCTGGTGGCCTGGGTGTTCCCCTATCCCGGGCTCCTCCCGGCCTAGGAGGGACACTACCGGCCCCCAGGAGGTGGTCCTCAGGGGAGTGGCCTCCGGGCAGGCCTTTGGGTCTGAAGAAGCAGACGCAAGCAGGACAGGAGGCTGGGGCGCGGCCCAGATGCTAGGGGGCCGGACAGGCAGGATCCCACAGGAGCCCGGCCCCGGGCCTGGGAGGGACCCCTCGAGGCCTGCCCCCACCCTCCCTGCCGCACAGGCCCGCACCTGGGTGACCTTCTCGGTGACGTTTTGTGCCCGCTCCATCACCTTGTGGGGAGCGATGATCTCGAACTCGGTGGAGGAGCCCGAGCGGTGCTTCTCCAGGTTGAACTCCACGAAGTTGAGCGTGAACTGAGGGATCTGGCTGATGGTCCTGTACTTGACTCTGCCCGGGCCGGGCCCCTGCCCACCCAGCCTCCCGAGAGAGCCCTCTGCAAGCAGGACCAGGGTCAGAGTGGCCAGAGCCCGGTTGCCCCCCACTCGGCCCTCCCACCGCCACCTGCACCCCACCTCACCGGAGCCCAGGAAGCTCTGAGACAGCACACGTTGGGACAGGCTGCGGCTCCCACTCTTGGCCAGGAGCTGGGCCAGGTCCTCAAAGTTGAGGATGAACATGATGACGACCCCGTCCTCGTTCTTCACGGGGACCACGTCCACCAGGCAGCGGAAGCTAGAGGCTGCAAACGCCAAGGGGGAGGGGTATCCCCAGGGATGTCCCCTCCTGCAGCAAGCTGGCCAGGGGCAGCCACTGGGGTGAGGAGGCCTGGACAGTGACCTGGGCAGAGGGTGGGTGAGGCTGCCCAGCAGGTGCTCCACCCACAGGGCAGAGTTGGGCAGAGCAGCTAAGCTGCCCATTGGGAGATAATGTAGCATCAGGCCAAGTCCACGCTTAGCCCTCAGCTCAGGGCTTAACCTTGAGATTTACTTCTGCTCAGATTAAAGCTGAGCAGGTGGGGGGATTAAGTCAGGCCTTCCACCCCCATTTGGGGCTCAGATCCCACACTCCCACCCCTACAAAGATGCCCTGCTCCCCCGATGCTGGAAGGGACACATTGTCGAGAACACCTTACGTGCTAGGCACTGAGCCAGTTTGCACAAGAGGCTTCAGGAGATCCTCGGGGGGCAGGCAGAGCCCCCCACTCTGCAGATGGAGCCTGGGGCTCTGAGGAACTTACTTGCTGGATTGGGAGCCTAGGCTGGAGGGCCATCCCGGGGCTGTCAGCACACCATGGCTGGGAGAGGGGAAGGGGCTTGTCTGGGTAAGGACCAGGCTGCTGCTCCGGGCTGGGAGGAGCGTGGGGTCCCAAGGCTGGGGTGCTGGGACACAAGGAGCGGCAGGTCAGCCACCTGGGGTCAGATGAGGCAGGGAGGAGGCCACAAGGGAGCAAGGCGGGGGGCGGTCCGTCCCTCGGCCTTTCTCCACATTCTGCCCACCCTCCTGGGTGGCTCAGTCCCAGAGGACCATGGCCTTTGCCCCTTTCTCTCTGCTCCAGGGTTCCACCCTCAGCAGGTGGCTGGAACAAAAAAAACTAAAACTGCCACATACCCCCAGAGCCCAGCTTGTGAGCCCCCAGAGCCTGGCCCAGGGCTTGGTGGGAGGGTGCCCCGTGAGCCCCTTCTCCATGGTTCTGGGTGTCCACAGCTCCCATCCGGAGCAGCCGGCAGGGTTAGGCCCAATGTGGGCAGGGGCCTCAGCTGAGCATGCGCTTCAGAAGGCTGGGCTGTGCCCCTGGGCACAGATTTGCAGCTGATTATTTGGCAGTATCCCAGCACCTGTCCTTTTGTCAATTGCTTGAAAAAACCTGTGCATAAATGGGAGCAGAAGGGAGATGGCAGGCAGGACTATTGCTAGAATCACACTCTCCCAGACTCCCCATTTAGTGCTTACTTCCCTCAGCACCTTCTCATAGCCATCAGCACTGGGTGCCGCTGAATCCTTCCTCCCACTTTCCTCACTGAGTGCAGGGATCTCCTGGATCAGATTCCAGGACTCCCAGGCAACAGGTAGCCATCTGCCAGCTGCTGCACTGGGCCCCAGGGGAGACATCCACACCACAGAGAAGCTGCTGCCTGCCTGGACCCCGTGCTGGGCGCGCAGCGCTGCAGAGCCTCCTGCCTAGGCCAAAGCCAGAGTCCAGGAGGGCGTGGCATGGGCAATAGGACCTAACCAGGAAGCTGCCCTCCAGGCCAAGCTATATCCTCAGTTTCATTGGCACTGCAGAGATCTGTCCTGGCAGGGAGCAGGGAGCAGGGCAGGACTGGGGCAGGGCAGGAGTTCCAGGCTCTCTAGTCTTCAAGGGGCCAGGCTCACCAACTGATTCTATTGTTGGAAAACCGAGGTTGGGAGTGAATCAGAGTCCGGCCCCTCGTGGGGGCTGGTGGAGGGGGTACTGCATGATATCCCAGGCCCCACCCTGCTCTTGCCTCCTGCCAGTTGGGCAGAGACAGGAAGCTATGAGAACCTGGAATAGTGCTCAGAGCATTCACCTCCTCCTCCCTACATTCTCCTTGCTTAGCCACGGCTCAGAGCCCATAAGTAATTGTGTCTGGGTGGCCATGAGTGTGCGAGCGTGCCACCCTAGGGAGTGTGCAAAAGTGACTGTGTTCTTTTGCCTTGCCCCTGTTCCTAGTAGAGAAACCATGGTATCTGCCTCTTTCTCCCTTCCAGGGGCCCCTCCCAGCATCCCACCTCTCTGAGCAAGGTGTGTCTCCCCCCAGGACACCCCAATTCTCTCTGTTCTTCTCTCTCTTAATTGTGCTCCTTCCTTCAGTTTCCCATTGCTCTCATCACCTGCCCCTTCCTCTCTGCAGCGTCCATAATGTCTTTCACCCCCTCTGTTTTATGCAACCCCATCCAGCAAGGTGCTGAGTGTTCAGGAAGGAGCTGGTGCTGTTAAAGCTGCTCCTAAGAGGCTGGCTGCTCTGAGCTGCCTCTCAGCTTGGTCCTCTGGCATTCATGGCAGAGCAGGCAGAACACAAGGGGGAAGGATGGGACAGACAGTGGCCCCAGTCTTCATCCCTTGCCTCGTCCTCCACATTCAGAGCTGAGGATGATCCCTTCCTCCTGTCTGGCTTGGGGGTGTCTCTAATTTGGGATTATCAGAGAAGAGGACCCAGCAAATGCAGGCAGCACTGGTCTCTGGCAGGTGCCCAGTGGGGGTGGGGGTAAAGATGGGGGATCTGAGCGCCCTTCATCCCTCCCTCAGATTCTCATTGGTTATAGTCCTGTGCCCATCACCATCTCCTTATCTCTGTTAGAATCCCATCTTTCCAATTAAGGGTGGGTGGATGGAGGGCTGGCTCCACAGGCGTCTCTGAACCCTGTCTTGTGGCGTCATCTTTGCCAAGTGTCCTGAACTCTTGGAGCCCAACTTTATGCAGCTGTAAAATGTGGAAATATATGGACACAGACCATCTGCTTTGACTAGGAGAACTGTCAGTGGATTACCGTTTTAGAGGAAAAGAGGATTATAAAAACCAGCTAGAGTTCTACTCAGGACCTTTTACCCCCTTGGAGTCAGAGGTGGGGAGAGGAGCTATTGACTTGAAGTGGGAAGAAATCACCATTGGGATAGCCCTCAGTGTTTTATCAGAACATGATAAAAAAAAGATCATGTGGTCAGAGTGGACTGTAAGGTGAACACAAGTTATCTGAGCACTGCATCCTTCCTTTAGATTATGCTGGCCAGGCAGCCCCTTTTCTGAGTCCTGGGTCAATTTTAGGCCAGATCCAGGTGGTCAAAGGCTTGGACACCAGGGCAGTGATGGGTCTGAGGGCAGGCTAAGGGTAGGCAGTAGACTGGGACTTGTGGGGCAGTAGGTATGTGGGTAGTTTCCCATTTTCATCTTAGGGACCCAGCCTTAGATTGGGTCCCTAAGTTCCCTTCTGATGCTGGGGGACCCCAGCAGGGTTCTGAAGACCTGAGTCCTAATTTCAGGGGCCCAAGACCCAGCCTTGACCTCTGCCCCCTGCCCAGGAACATGCAGGGTGCTGAGAGGACCCCAAGAGCCTCAATCTGACATCCCTAACAGTCTGGGATCTGCCCTCACACCCCTGGGGCTCAGAGAGAGCTCTGGGGTCAAGGACAGTGAGTGACAGAGAGGACCTGTTGTCCCTCCTCACTTTCCACTGTCCCATCCTGTTCCCCAGGGACCCTTCTCACTCCCCTGACTGTCACCTCCTCTCTGCCATGATGTGAGGAGGTGAGGTCACAGCTTTTAAAAATATTCTGACTTCATTAACCCTGTGTGTGCTGCCAAGCCAAGCCAGTTTCCTCCCAATCTCCTAATCGCTGCTCCTGCCTGATGCGGTCCCCACCTGCTACCCCCTTGAGTGGCAGCACCAGGGGACAGCCAGGATCTGCCCAAGAAGTGTCCTAGGAGCTTCACATGTATGCATGCACATGCCTGCTCATGTTCACACTCACAGTCATGCTACACACACATAACAGGCTCCTGGAACCCAGGCTCTCAGCACCCTCCACTCCTAGTCTAAAGGTATCTGTCTTTTATCTGTGCTCAGTTGCCCTTGGGCCTGCCTTGGGGAGGAGGGCAGGGCTCTTCTGGAGGCTTCTTCTCCAAAAGTCCCCTCTCCAAGCCCAGAGGCAATTGGGGCTCCTTTCTTCTCTCTTAGGCTTCCTCAGAACAGACAGTGAGGGAGACTTGGGTTCCAGCTCCAGTTTGGACCCTAGCAGTGTCCCTTCTCCTTGGGCCTCCATTTCCTCATCCACAGAATGAAGGGATTTCTCTAAGGTAGTGCTTCCTCAACTTGGCAGTACATCGGAACTGCTAGGGAGATTTTTCCAAATGCACCTGCTTGGGCTTCATAGTATACCTTCTGAGTCAGCCTCTCTAGGAGGTGTGCTTTGGAAAACATGCCCCAGGTAATTCTGATGCAGAACCAGGTGTAGGGGCCATTGTTTCAGGTGATTTCAAAAGAACTTTCAGGCTCTGATCCTAGTTCCCATGCATCCCCTCTCTGCCTGGGTCAAGTAGGGACCGTGAGGTCCTGGGTGGAGGGTTTCAAAGGGCTGCTGAACTTCTTCATCCTCAGCCTCTGCTCTTCCATGGCCCTGTCACTTCTGTTCTGCTACCAGTGAGCTTGGGCTGACGGTAACCACCCCAACTCTATCTGGATGCACCTCCAGGTTGGGGCAAAGTCCAGACTCCATCTCCCCAAGGAGGGGGCTGGGTGAGCCAGGCCCACTCCTCCTTCCCAGCAGCAGCCCCCATCCCACTCCTTGCCTGGCTACAGAGGACTTCAGGGGCTGACTCCTCCCCTAGTCCCCAAAGCAGGAGTTGATGAGGGAAGGTTAATTTCCGTCCCAGCTGCCTGACAGCTGGGGCTGACAGTGACAGAATGGGCAGCCAGGAGACCAGGGCCCTGGGGGGAGGGATGGTAGAGTGGGAGGCCCTGCCCCAGGTAAGGGCCATTTGGTGGTTCAGCCTGGTCCCCGGCCCCTGGAAAGACCTCAGAAAGTATGACATCCAGTGCCCATCGCTTCACCCTGTGGATGAGGAAACTGAGGCTCAGGGAGAGGAGAGAAGGGGATTTGTCTAGACCTTTTGGCCTCTGGGTCAGCACCCTTCCCAAGGCCATCCTGACTGGACAAGAGGGAAGCCAAGCCTGCCCTGCAGACCTCTACCCAAGAGTGCCTCACCGTCCTTGCGGTAGTAGAGGATGTCCACCTTGCACTCCTCAGCCCCCAGCAGGGCCTGTGCCAGACGGGACATGGCACTGCGTGGGGTGTTGGGGCCCGTGAGGAAGTCGCAGGTGCACGGCTGCTGCATCACCTCCACGCGGGAATAACCGAAGAGTTCACAGAAGCCGTCGTTGCAGTAAATGATGGCGCAGTTCTCCATCTGAGCATTGGCGATCAGGAATTTACGACCTAGGGTGGGGGTGTGTGGTTGGGAAGACCATGGCAGCCAGGGTTGGGGGGCAGGGAAGAAAGATCATAGGGACTCTTGGCAGGAGTGGATGGGGAGCAGGGCAGTGACCAGAATGGGGTGGGGAGGAGGTCAGGTCTGGGAAGGGTGGGAAGACTAAGGAGACCAGAGTCATGGGGGAAGGTCACTTGACTACTGGAGGTAATGAACGGAGAGCAAGTTAGTGACCAGAGATGACCAGTGGGGCAGGGGAAGGAAAGGGGGCCAGGCTTAGGGATTGTGGGAAGACCAGGGCAGTCAGGGCCAGAGATAGGGAGAAAGGTTCAAGTTCTCCTGGGGGCAGGGAGAGGGAGTCAGGAGGGAGCAGGGAACTGACCAGAAGGGGGGTCAGGCCTGGGGAGAGCTCCTGGGAGGACCAGGATGGCCAGGAGAGAGGGAGAGGGCAAAAAGGAGGGAATCAAGGAAACCGCTGAAGGCAGTGGACAATGCTGGTCTGGAGTGGGAAGCAGGGAAGTGACTAGAGGGGGATGTTGGGGCTTGGGTGCCAGGAAGGCAGCTCAGCCAGGAGGCGGCTGGGGCCAGGGGACTGCGTTTGAGCTGAGTGGGATCTGCTGGAGGAGAAGGTATGCCAGAGCACCAAAAAGCAAAGGATTTTGCATCCAGTGTCCATCGCCCCACCCGCTGCCTTGTTAGAAGTTGGTAAAGGGGTACGGCCCATCCTGCCACCCTTCTAGGACTCCAGATCGTCCTCCCAAACCAACGCACGCACTCACTCTGGCCCTCGAATTTGCGGATGATGGTGTCCAGGTAAGTGTTTTGGGGCGCGACGTGGCCCCTGCGGACGGGCATCCTTCGGCCGCGGCCCCTGCCGGGAGCCACCAGCGCCCCTCGGCTCTCTGCGTCTCCGCCTGTCTTCGGGCTCAGCGGCGTCCGGCTCCTTGAGGGCGCCGCCTCCGGGAGGGCCGTCGGGCCCCGTGCCCCGCCCGCCCGCCTGCGTCTGAACCTCCCCTGCCCTGCTTTGCCCTCCCCGGCCAGCGGCTCGCTTCGCCTCCTCCCCGCTGCGCCCGCCCAGGAGCTGTCCGCGCCGCGGTGCTGAAAGAGGCCGCGCGGCGGCGACGGGGCGGGATCCGTGGGGTGGGGGTAGCTTCTCCCGGACCAGACGCGGCAGGGGCGGGGCCCAGACTCCTAGGGGGAAGGAGTCCCAGGCCTTGCATGGGGCTTTCTCTGAGGAGCTTCTGCTCTTTTCCCAGTTGTCAGTGGTCTCAGCCCCTCTCTGACCCTCTCCTGGTACCAAAGGGCAGTTGGGACATTGCGGGAGTGAGTCTCCCAGGCAAGGGAGGGGGCAGGCAGAAAGGGTTGTTGGGGGACTCAGATCGTTCGCTGGAGACTGCCCCCGAGTTTTTCTTTTTTTAGCTCTGGGCCTGACCCTGGCAATGGTCCCCTTAGGCTCCTTGCCTGCCCTTGCCAAGTGCTCTTGCAGTGTTCCCCGGGGCAAGCCCAGCCATGGCCAGGTTAAGGAAGGATGGGACTGGAGTACACATGAAAGCATACAAGAAATATGCAATAAAGTGCTTTCTCCAGAGGTCCTGAGAGCTCTTAGCATAAAACACACTGCTTGAAAGGAGAAAAGATTTAAAACCACCTATTAGCAAGTGACCACTGATAAAAGTGATTGTGCTGATTGCAAATGGACACAATGGAGCCAATGGAGGTGGGGTAAAGTTTATTGAAGCAGTCTTCTGGGAGAGGTCAGGGAGAAGGGGACCACTATTCACTGAGCATCTTTGTGGGCTTGGAGCTTTGCAGAAGGTCCAATGCCAGTTTTGAACCAGGCTTTTTGGAGGACAAGAATTCAAATGGGGCATGCACCTGAGGAAAGGCTGGGACTGAGTCAGTGCAGAGGGACTGAGCTAGGTGGTAGGAGAAGTAAGGTTGGAGAAAAAGAGTTAATTGATAAAGACCCTCAGATGCCATTTTGAACTTCCAGATTTAATTGATGGTTTAACTTGATAAAAAATCAAGTTTTTAAGCAGTTTGACATGAAGGAAATCTTCTGGTGAAATAAACTTTACAATGGGGTGGGGGAGGGAGGGTGGACAAGGAGGCTCAGTGAGGTTTTTGCTGGAGTCCAGGTGAGAGGCTTGGAGTCCTGGGCTGGGTGTGCCTTTGCCACGCAGAGCCACAATGCCTTGTGGGGGCCTCGTTGGCCACTGTGGCTGGGGGATGGGAGGGCTGCAAGTGTGGCCTCCTTGGTGGGGCCAGAGGTGTCCTGGCTGTCCCTGTGTGTGGTGGGGCAGGCTGGCTGTGGAGGAAAGGTGGAGCTGTTTCTCGTGGGCTCAGTGCACAGGGTACTGAGCTCTGAGGAGGGACTTGGGCAGTGGGATGCTCATTCATTCACTTACTCATTCAAATGCTCTCAAGTCCCAGTCCCACTACGGACCATGGCCTGTGTTAGCTACAGGTAGTACATAGGGGCATTCTCCTGACACATGTCCTGTTCTTATGGAGCTAACAGCTAGCAAAGGGGACCGATAAAGACATTACACCACAGCAAGGCAGGAGCGGTGATGGGGACATCAAATGAGGGTGCTACGGAGCCAGGGACTGGAGCAGGCAGTGCTTGGGCTCAGCCAGGACTCAAGAAGATCTCCTGACTCTCGAAACCTGGGTGGACCATGGAGACCTCCATGGAGGTCTCAGCTTGATACCTCTGTACCCTGGACCCTGACTTCTGGGCTCAGATCCTTAATCTAGAGGGAGCTGGTCTCATCTTTTGCTCACCCTCCCACCTGCTCAAGTGCAACCCTGGTGTGTCCTTTCTCGGGGGGTACTGGCTGTGATGCTACCTCTCTTCAAGGCTCCCCCAATCTGTGATAGGCACTGACACCCAGGCTCCCTAGGAGCCCCTGGAGCCTCAGTCCAGACTTGATGAGTTCCCAAATATTGGGTATGGCATGCTGGTGGCAAGAAGACCCAGGCTGAAAAGTAAAGGGCTTTGAGGGGCAGGGGCAGAACACCCCCCTTCCCAGTTATCTCCCTACAACACTCACTTCCCAAATGTCCTCCTATTGCTCTCTCCTCCCCACCACCCCTTCCACTGAGCCTGGAAAGGTTCTGTTTACCCCGTGCTCCCTCCCTAGGGCAACAGACCAGGCAGCAGGTATGTGTGTCCAACAGGGCCATCTCTGTAGCAGAGTGGCTGGAGATGAGCTTTGTTTAAATATTAAAGAAGTCAATCATTAGCCAGGTCTGGCTCAGTGCCCGGCTATCCACTGTCTCCACTCAGGAGGGCCAGAACTGGGGCTGGGAGGGCTGCGGGGCTGTTTGCAAGGCTACTTGCATCTCAGGCAGCTGACAAGGAGCTTTTGGGGGCTGGATTATGCAGCCTGACCCAGGGTGGGGCCAGGGGAGCAGCAGAGAGATGTGTCGGCGGACGTAGAGAGGACAGTGCTCACAAACTGGGCACCAATGACTCGTAAAGGAATGTCTGAATCTACTTGAACACATTTTATAAGGGGGCTGAAGCAGTGTCCTTTCTCTAACCACAGTGGAGACTCCCCGGCCACTGCAGCCCCAGCCCAGCCCCACAGCCGGGGCTCCTGAAGAAAACAAGGCTGTGTGAAGAACCAGAGCCGAGAAGGAATTAGGTGGGGGCTGGTTTGGAGGGACATAGCCACGGGTTCACCAAAACTGTGGTTCCTAAGTGCCTGGGGCAAAGGGATTGGTCTGGAACCCGGGCCACATATGAAAATCACTGTCAGTTGCCTGTGCGGATGGCCTTGCACACTTGAGTTACAAACACACAATTACAACCCCACATGTACCCAGCTCTGCCACAGCTGCACACAACTGCAGTTTGGGCAATATGCACGCAGACTATCTCCTCCCGTCCCCCAGCCTTCTCTGGCTTGGCCACCCTCCTCTGGTCCCCTAGCCTTACCAGTCTCACTAGTGTCTAGTCGATGCCCCACCATCCAGCTGTCATCCATGGAGGCTTCCTCTTGTGCTGTATGAAAACCTTGATGGTCAAGCTGATTGAGCACAGTAGCAAGATGAAGCAAAGGCCCAACAGTATCCACTGGCCTAGGACAGCCTTGCGGGCCTCCACAGGCTTGTCCAGCAAGTTGGCCTGGTCCTGGGTGTCTTGGGTGTCCTGGATGTCCTGGGTGTCCTGGGTGTCCTGGGTGTCCTGCACATCCTGGGTGTCCTGGGTGGCCGGGGCTGGTGACGTTTTGCCCAGGGAGTACAGCCTGTGGGCCAGCTTCAGGAACACCAGGCTCAGGACAATGCTTAGCACCAGCAGAATCCATTTCCCGGCCTTGGCCTGGTCACGCTCCAGCTCCAGACCCAGGAATGCCACCTTGTCCTTGTCTCTTCCTGTGGAAGACATGGGAGGCTTGTAGAGGAGGTGGGACTAGGGAGGGGGCGCTCAGGTTCCCTGTGACTGTCTGAGAGGGTCCAATATCCCCTGGCCCTCTCCCTCAGCCTTGGGCACTACCATTCAAGCCCAAGGTGTGGACATTTCCCTGGAAGGAGGGCAAGAAAGAGGAGCAGCAGGAAAGGAGGAGGAGATGGGCACAGATAGTCCAGCAGTGACACCATTCCAGGGTCAGGAGGCAAGAGGCTGACATGTGGCCAGATGCCAGCTTACCAGTCTAGCTGGTGAGACAGTGCCCAAGGAAGCAACTGAGCCAGGGGCTGGGGCAGGGACTGTAGACTCCGTTGAGGCTGCCTCAGGCTCAGTACAGGCAGGCTCACAGCAGGGCTGTGCTGGTTCTCACCAAGTCATAGATGGGACAGGGGTTAAGGCTGGGTTTGTGTAGGGGCTGGCCCAGGGCAGGCTAGGCTGGGCCTGGGGCTGGACCAGAACTGGGACCAGGGTCAGATTATCAAACCTGTGAAGGAACAGCTGAAGTCTGGCCAGCCCAGGATCTCCCCATGCCGTACGTTTTCAGAGACCAGCCAGTTCAGGAGGGGCTTGAAGTAAGCCAAGAAGGCCTTTGTAGACACCTCGGACTGCCCAGTAAGCTTCTTTAGAACCTCTGGCCAGGGTTTGCTCGAGCCCAGCTTTAGGACATCCCTGGGAGAGTGGGTAGAGCTGTGAGGCTGATGAACCCTCAGCATTTCTAACCTCAGTCCCAGGGCTTTGCTTGCCAGAATTTTCCAACAGAGCTCAGCATAGAGGATAAAATCACAAGCTTTGAAATAAGATTGAGTTAGCTTTGAGTCCTGACTCTATCACTTAGTAGTTGTGGGACCTTGGAAAGTAATTTAACCTTTCTGAGCTTCAGTTTCCATATCTGTAAGATGGGGATAGTAATAGCACCTATCTCAGAGGGTGGTTGTGATGGTTAATAAGCCCAACAGTGAAAGCACAGTAGACAGGTAAGAAATGTTAGTTGCTAGTTATATTATGATGATGACTATATTATTATTCTCCTGGACTTAAATAGACTTAAATAAAGCCTTGAGACACTGTTTCCCAGGGTCAGCCCTTCAGCCCTTTCTGGTCTCACAGGGAGTATTTGGGAAGATTAGAGAGATGATGCATGTGGGATATGCTTGGTATGTGGCCTGCAGGGATAGGCAAATGTCAGCTCTGTTTCAAGACACATCCAGTACTTGGTGGTACATGGTCGAGCCTTAGGGGACACAGGAGGTGCTGAAGCCAGGGTTCTAGGATCCACCATTCCAGATCCCTCTGCATGGCAGCAGTAGGCAAATGATCCTTCTCAACCTGTTTCCTGATCCAACCAGCAGAGAGGTGAGGCTAGAGGCCCAGGAGTCAGAATGTGGGGTATGGTATAGCAGGAGCCAGGTTCAAGATCCAGCAGTGGATCTTGAACTTATGAGCCCATCAATTTCTCCCAGTCTTTCAGTTTCCTCATCAGTAAAATAGGCCCCATTAACACCTGCCTTTAATTGTGGTGAGGGCTAAGGCACATAATGATGGTGAAAGAAGGCTTTGTAGATTCCAAAAACTTATCACTTAATAAACAACTGGGTAAGATGAGATGGGGGAATTAAAGGCTAGTGGATCCTTGGCAGACACCACTAGGAAAAAAATACATAGATCCTAGAGAAATGGAGGAGAAAACTCAAGATTTAAAAAATAAAACACCACAACTACATTTAGGCAGGGGTATTTTATCAGATGACAGGTCCTGGGTAAAAAGGAAGGTCCTAGTGGCAGAAATGTTTTAGCTACTGAGAATCTACCTATTTAGAAATAGCCCTTCAGGCTGGGTAGGACAGGATGTTTGATTAAACCCCAGCTGACAGTTCACATGGGCGGCACATGAGACCGGAGAGCTGCAGATGGGACAACCAGGTGCTCCCCGAAGCCCACAATGCCAATGTGGCAGCAACATGTCCCGTGGACAAGGTCAGGCCCACCGCTGCTGGTGGGTAAGACAGGGATTTGGGGAACTTGGATCAGGTCCACTTAGACCTTCTCTTCCCAGCAGAACCATCCAGAGCTTGGCCCAGGGCAATCACATTTAGGAGGATGAGTCAAAAGCAGCAAAATCAAATGTTAAGACACATTAGACAAGGGAGGGTTGGGAGAAGATGGCAGTGGAGGAAGCTCCAGGAATCAGTCCCTTCACCAAAACAACTATTGAAGTTGCAGGAACTGTCTGAATCAACTATTTTGAAACTCTGGAGTCTAGTGGAACACTGTGCAGCATCCAGGGAAGAGCTAGAGGAAGAGAGTGGTAAATTGTTGTAAATATAGGTGAATTTCACCCTCTGTGCAGTGGCTACCATTCTCTATCCCCTGGCCATGTGGCAGGCAGCAGTGGGAACTGCAGCCAAGGTTCCTGGTGCAACTTGGTGGTGCCAGGGTGGGCTGTAAAGACCTAGTCCTACAAAATCTAGGCGTGTGCGGTCTGATCACTGATCACTACTTTTGATCAGCTACTTCAGATCACTCTGAAGGCAGCCATTGTTCCAACTCCCCTCAGGCAAGGAATCTTATAGAGGCAGTATCTTTTTCTTTTTTTCTCTTCCTTCTCCATTTGAGAGCAAAAATAATTGGGAAAAGTCATAGATTGGCAGCTCTAGCTCTCAACAACATAACAACAAAACACCTAGCCATCCCAGAGGAGTGGGAGAACTAGATTTCCAGGTTTATAGCTACATAATACTCAGAATGTCCAGTTCTCAACAAAAAATTACAAAACCTGCAAAGAGATAGGAAAATATGGCCTTTTTTCACAGGAAAAAAGGATTTGCCAGAAACCATCCCTGAGGAAGCTCAGACATTGGAACTTATTAGTAAAAGACGTTAAATTAACTGTCTTAGATATGTCCAATGAGCTAAAGGAATCCATATACAAAGGACTAAAGGAAATTAGGAAAATGTTGTCCAAACAAAATTAAGAGCTGGAA
This sequence comes from Cabassous unicinctus, assembly GCA_029593785.1. Classification (NCBI taxonomy): domain Eukaryota; kingdom Metazoa; phylum Chordata; class Mammalia; order Cingulata; family Chlamyphoridae; genus Cabassous; species Cabassous unicinctus. Next base: position 16,316 of record JAQZBX010010353.1, on the reverse strand, counting down.
ATTATAAAAAGGAGCCAAACAGAAAACTGGGAGCTGCAAAATACAGTAACTGAAATGAAAAAACTCATTAGACGGATTCAACAGTAGCTTTCAACAGGGAGAAAAAAAGAAATTGATGACAAGATGATTGAAATGATCCAATGTGAGGAGCAAAAAGAAAAAATAATGAAGGAAAATGAAAGAGCCTGAGGGAACTGTGGCACACCATCAAGTATACCAACATGTGTATCATCCATCGGAGGACAAGAGAGAGAGAAAGGGGCAGAAAAAGTATTTGAAGAAATAATGGCTAGAAACTTCACAAATCTGATGAAAGACTTGAATATACACATCCACGATGCTCAACAAACTCCAGGTATCCGGACAGACTTTAAGATATCTCCACCAAGACATATTATAGTGAAATTGTCAGAATCCAAAGACAGAGGATTTTGAAAGCAGCAAGAGAGAAGTGACTTGTCACATATGAGGGATCCCTGATAAGATCAACAGCAGATTACTCATCAGAAGCCATGGAGTTCAGAAGAAAATGGGATGGAATATTTAAAGTCCTTAAAGAAAAAAAACCCGTCAACCAAGAATTTTTTTTATCTAGCAAAATTATCTTTCAAAAATGAAGTGGAAATGAAGACATTTACACATAAAGCAGAGGTGAAAGAGTTCACCAGAAGACCTGCCCTATAAGAAATGCTAAAGGGAGTTCTTCAGGTGGAAATAAAAAAACATTAGAGAGTAACTCAAAGCTATAAGAGAAATAAAGAACATTGGTAAAGGGAACCACATAGCTAAATATAAAGTCCTGATCATTGTACTTTGGGTTTCTAACTGCTTTTTCTCCCTCTATGACATGGGAGGCAAATGTGTAAAATAACATTTTACCTCTATTTTAATGGGCTTACAATGTATAAAGATGTAATCTGAGTCAATAACAATACAAAGGTGGAGGGATGGAGATACATAGGAGTAGAGTTTGCATAATACTGAAACTAGATTGGTGCCAGTTAAACTTGGTTGTAATAATTTTAAGACCATATGTCTGATAAGGGTTTAATATCCAGAATATATAAAGAACTCCTACAACTCAACGATAAAAAGACAAACAACCCAATTAAAAAATGGGCCAAGGATTTGAATGTATTTCTCCAAAGAAGATATTCAAATGGCCAATATGTATATGAAAACATGCTCAACATTATTAGCCATTAAAGAAATGTTAATTAAAACTACCATGAGATATCACTTCATACCCACTAAGATAGCTATTACTTAAAAAACTGAACATAACAAGTATATGTGGAGTAATAGGAAACTTGTACATTGTTGGTGGGAATGTGAAATGGTGCAGCCACTGTGGAAAACAGTTTGGTAGATCCTTAGAAAGTTAAACACAGAACGACCATAGGACCTTGAAATTCCACTCCTAGATATATACCCAAAAGAATTGAAAGCAGGGACTAAAATGGACATTTGCACACCAATTTTCATCGCAGCAAATTCACCATAGCCAAAAGGTAAAAGGAACCTAATTGTCCATCAACAGATGAATGGATAAACAAAACGTGGTGTATCCATGCAATAGACTATTATGCAGACATAAAAAGAAGTGAAATGCTGGTACCTGCTATAACAAGGATGAACCTTGAAGACATTATCTTGAGTGAAATAAGCCAGATATAAAAGGACAAGTATTGCATGATTTTTCTTACATGAAATACTTAGAATAAACAAATTCATAGAGACAGAAAGCAGAATAGTGGTTACCAGGGGTGGAGGGAGAGGGAAGAATGGGGAATTACTGCTAATGAGTATGAGTTTTGGTTTAGGACAATAAAAATAGCCTGAAAATAGATAACAGTGAAAGTTACATGGTATTGACAATATACTTAATGTCAAAGAATTGTCCACTTTAAATGGTAAAAATGACTTTTATGTTATGTGTATTTTACCACAATTATAAATTAATTATTTAAAAATAGAATAAGCTTCCAAAACACTCATCAGTTAAAAGGAAAAATAAATTTAAGACACCCCCCCCGCCTCCCCCCATTAAGCACCAAACACTCCCTTCCTTTCTCCCCTCCAGAGTCCATTTTCCACACTGATGGCACATGAGCCTCCCCCACGCCCATGACCCCCTCTTCTAAGAACTTCTCCTCTACCCACTTCCCAGAACACGGGCTTCTAAGTCCTTAGCCTAGACTTCAAAGTCTTCCCTGACCAGGGGTCTGGATGTTGATGCATGGGGAAGGCTGAGCTAGGCTGAGTGATGACTGGCAGGGCCTCCACCTGCTTTGCTGCCAGGTCAGACCCTAGGGACCTTGTGCACCCCAGAGGGGTTGGGGAGGGAAGTGGTAAGAGTCACTGAGGTTGTGTCCCACCAACCCTGTGGGATGAAGGTTCCGAGTTCAAAGTGAATTGATGGAAAGAAAATAAAGACGTCTGCTATTTCTTGCACACCTGCATTTGGGGATAGAGATCCCTCCTTGCTCCCCCAGCACAATCTCCCCACCCTTTCCTACTGCATCAACTCCTTTCTTGTATTATGGTTATTTATTTAGCCCATGGCCCATTGCCCCCTGCTGGACCTTACATCACGGCAGGCTGGTCCTCACGTATGCAAGTAAATGTTTAATAAATGAATAAATGATGGGCAACCATAGTTAGAAAGGCAGAGAGCAATGAGGTGCTCATTCAGAAAAGCTCAAATCTGGGCTCTTGACCCTGTGGGGTGAAAGAATGGAAAAGCAAATAGACAGCAAAGCAAAGCCCGGGGATCAGTCCAACAACCCCACCTGGCCTGGTGGTTACTGACAAGCTACATGATGGAATCACAAATATGCTTGTCAAATTGATGAAGAATACTAAATTATGTGGCATTGTTAATCCTCTTGGAGACAGAAATGAAACTCAAGATGACTCTGACCTACTGAAATGGACCTACTGAAATCAGTTGAAATTCAATGGGGGAAAAGACCAAGTCAGAGAGTGGGCTTCACAGCTCAGTGGTTGGAACACTGATCTCGGGACCAGGAGACCTGAGTCTGAGCTTACCAGGGCCTGTAAGATCTTGCCTCCTGACGGGAGGCAAGAGGGCAAAAGACAATATGTTCTGGAGTCAGTTCTGAGTTCAAATCGTGACCTTGTCCCTTGCTAGGTGAGTGACCTGCAATCGCGTCATCTCTCTGAGCTTGTTTCATTTGTAAAATGTGGAGAATAATATGCACTTTGCAAAGTAATGAGGCACTAAATTGAAACGCCACGAGAGTACCCCATCAGAGAACTCAGCCTATAATAGTAAATACTTCATGCCTTCAGTTCAGCCCCCACTCCGCTTTCCAGATTTGCTTTAGGACCAGAAGCCAACTTAGAGAGGCAGGCATGGGAAGGATGGGCTAGATATCAAGTGCAGGAAAAAGTCTGTGGTCAAAGTGGACCACAGGCTAACTAGAGGTATGCCAAGAGGCTGGTGGGAAAACAATCTGGATCAGCCTGGGAACCAGATGGGGCACCTCCAAGAGGAGGTGGGAAAAGCAGAGTGCCCCCAGGGAGTTTCTTTCGCTGCTGAGAGATAGGAAAGCACCTTTCAAGGAAAGAATAAGAGGATTCAGCTGGCAGGCTGAAGGCTAAGGCAGAATTCCAGTCCCACCTGGGGCTTTTTGATTTGCTGAGCTGTATGTGTGTGTTAAAAGGAGGAGCTAAACAGCCTCTCTGACCACAAGGGGCTACACTTTATGGGCTTTCTTTAATATAGGAAAGACTGCAGTCTGACCTGAGGAAGAACTTCCACAAGAATATAAGCCCAATGAAGCTCTGCTTGGGGTGCCCAGGGTGGCCAGCTAGGGAGAGGGCCTCTGGGACAGGAATCCAGTCAGGGAGGGAGTGGGAGCTCAGGACAAATGAGGGAGGAGGGCACTCACCCCAGGAGCTTCCCCGCCATCTTAGAGTTATAGATGTCACACTGGTGCAGTGGACCCATGTGGCCTGAGGCCTTGCACAGCGCTTCATGGATCTGGAACTGGAGCACTAAGCCGATGAAGTATCTGGGCAGAGGAATGTGAAGGCAGACTGGGGAGTGGGTATCAAGGGTGGGCGGCCCAGAGCCCCCAGGGCCGGGCGGCTCTGACAGGCAGGCACATGACATGCAATGGCCTACGCCTGCAGTCACAGCCCGAGTGGAGGTCGCCTCCACCCTGTGGCGCCTCAGGCAGAGTCTCGCCTCAGGCTGGCCCTAAAATATGGGCAGGGCTCTCCTTCTCCAGCCTTCTGAACCAACAGGGGCACCAACCTTTGCTTCCCTCTTTCCTGGCCCCTTCTAGGTGACAGCAGAAATGCTTTGGAGTATTTCCATCCGCCCTACCCTCCACACAGGATCTGCTGTAAAAGCCCTAAAGATTCTGGGGCGCAGCTTCAGCATGGTGTGCAGCCTAATGGGAGGAGGTGGGCAGGGGTGCAGGGGGACGTTTGGGACAAGGACTGTCCTGGAAACCCTCATCCCCATGCCCCCTGCCCTCCAACGCCCCAAGCAGGCTCTGCCACCAGGGCCCAGACCTTTACCGTACGTAGGGCACGCCGGCCGAAATGTGGAACTTGGCACCTGGATCAAAGTCGTCCTCTGACCGAGGAATGGGGGGGCACAGGCCCTGGTACTTCAACCTGGCAGGAGGAAAGACAAGGGGTGCAATAGAGCTGCCTGATCGGGTTCTCAGAGCCTTTTCCTTTTCAAAGCACTTGAGCATCTAACAAAACTGGACGTGGCGTGCACTTAATGCATTTTTATGTGTTAAATGAATGAGCTGAAAACACATGGGATTGGGAACGAGACTCAAGTAATAGCAGCACTTAATGTCGACTGTGCCAAGCTCCTTACGTATATGCTCCCAGCTCGTTCAACACCTCTGGAGTGTCCCACCCTTCTGGGCTATGCAAATACAGGATGGAAGGAGAAGGCAGGGGCCCTGGCTGTGTGGAGCTTGCATCCTAATGATGGGGAAGAGATTATAGGCCCATAAACGAGGTCATTTCATCTAGTAAGGAGCACTAAGGAGAAAGCAGAGGAGTATTACTATTATTCCCATTTTCCAGATGAGGACACCAAGGTTTAGAGATCAGGGAACTGGCTGCAGGCCACAGAACTAGTTCCTGGCAGCCCCAGCACATTCAAGGTCTGGGTTTGCCTCTCTGAGCTGGGCTGTGGGAAAGTTACTGGTTGTGGCTGAACCCAGTTTCCTCACCTATAAAATGGGGTTTAACTTCTCTAACTCTGGATGAAACCAAATCTGTGAAAAGGCTCATTTTATTGTTGGCTCATTGGAGCTTCTGAACCATCCTCTGGGATCAAAAGGGGGACCCTTCTCCCAGGTGACAGAGCCTGTTCGAGGCTGTAGGGAATCAGCCCCTCCCCCAGCTGGTCTCTATGGGTCGGGGGAACAGTGGATGGTTGACAGGGAAGGGCCTCTGCAGCCTTGGCCTGGGGATGGCTGGTGCAGGTGGGGGTTGGAGGGGAACAAGGTCAAGACTGCCAACCCACCAGTAAGACCCAGTCCTGAAGTCGGGGTGGGGGGTGATAGGACAAAGGGACACCCCCAGTTCTGCTACCCACTGGGTTGCTGTATGGCCTTGAGGGGGGCTGGATGGAAGCCCAGAGCCCTGGGGCTGGGCTGACCTCCGTGAGCTTCAGTTTCTTTGTGAGATGGGTCCCCTGAATGACCACCACAGAGGCTGCTGTGCAGGTTAGGATAAACATAAAGGGCTGCTGCAGAGCTAGCTGTCGGTAAAAGGTAGCCCCAAACCACGCTGTGATCAGGAGGCTTGAGCCGGTCAGCCTGCGACCTGCTGAGTACGGAGCAGCTCTGGGCACAGGCCTCTATCATCTAACCAAATGGTCCGGGGTTGGGGATGGGATGGGATGTGGGTGCGCCTCACTCGAGAGTTCTGCAGCCTGACCATGGATGGGGTCCTCTGGCAGCCAGTCCTGACATCAGACATGCCAGAGGCAGAGGTGCTTGGGTTTTGGGGGCCATGGGAAGGGGGGCAGTGAGCCTGCCTCTCTCCCAAGTCTTTCCACAAGGGTGAAAGAACTCAGGTCACCACAAACCCCTTCTCCTAGCCCCACTCCCTCTTGCAGGAATAGAAAGGGAGGGAGGGAGGGGAGGAGCAGGAGGGCCCTGCCTGGGGGTCAGTGCTCTTTTCTTGGAGAAGCCAGGTTGCAACCACCAGGTGAGCTTCCCAGAAACTCCAGGAGCAGGTGGGGCCACTACCAGACGAGGAGACTGAGGCCCAGACAGGCTGAGACCTGCTCAGAGCTGGTGCCAGATTCAAAATGAGGTACCATAACTGGCCACACCGGCTCCCTCCACAACAACACAGATGCGTGTCTGGTGACAGCCAACAGCCGCCCCTGCCTTGGGGCTCCTCCAGGCCCCAGGTAACCGGCACTGTACTCCTAGCTCCACATTCACAGGAGAGAGGAGCAGCTCCCTATGCAGCTTGACTGGAAAGCCCTGTCCACACCAGGGGAAGGCCCAAGGGTGCAGGGACAGAGACCTGGGGGTGGCGATGGGGCAGCGGTCCTCCCCACCTGAGGTTCCACCATTCCTGGTTGTAGAGGTCCTTCTGGATGGTGCCGTCAAAGACCTTCCAGCGAAACACATCCACCAGGTAGCCAAAGGGTATGAAGGCAATCTTCTCCAGGGCAATGCCCATCAGGAAATTGACCTCGTCCTCTGGGGATGGGGCCAGGGCAGTCAGGAGGCAGCTCCTGGCTTCTCCATCCCTCCAGGCTTGCCCAGAGACCTCGGGTCCCACCCAGGCCACACTGCAGCCCCAGGCTCAGGCCACACCCCCTGCTGTCCTTTTGGTCCCCATCACCTGAGTCCTGGCTCTGGAGGCTGAGCAGGCCTCTGTTGAGCAGGTGCTTATGGGAGGAGACCGAGAGGGTGATCACCGACCCCACGGCCTCTTCGAAGGCTGGGTTGGCGCCTGCGCGGAAGATCACAGAGAGGTTCTTGTACTGCAAGAAGTACTGGATATGGCCCATCTGGTGGAAGATGGAGAGCAGGTCTTCTATGGTCACCTCGGTGCACTTCTTTATCCTAGGGTTAAAGGGCAGGGGTCAAGGAGCATGGGGATGCCCTGGCAGAGTGGGCGGCTTCTCAGACTCTAGGGGATGGGGAGCAGAAGGGCCTTGGTGCTGCCCATTCTCACTCCACGCCCTCAGAGTCGACCAGTGACCAAGCCCTTTGACCCTGACATTCACCTCTCCTCTGCTCCTGGCTCGCCTCCCCGCCCCCTGCTCCCCTTGCCCATCCTCCTGCCCATCTCCTAAGACGGGCAGACAGATGGTGAGTGGAAGGAGCAGAGGAAGGGCTGGGGTGGGGGCATGGCGCTGGCTGGCAGGAGCACCTGAAGTCCTTGCCATTGTAGAAGTCCCAGGCGGAGGCTTCGCACACCACTTCCCGCCCGTCGGTCGGCTTCTCCAGCATTGAGTTATTCCAAAACTCAAGTGGGGTGGGCAGGAGCCCCAGGGAGGTGTAGAACTTTTCCGCCTCATGGAACATTTTCTCGGTCTTCCAGTGCTGTGGGGGAGGAGGGAGGGTGCGTCGGGCTCTGTTCCGTGGGTCCGTGGGCGTGGAGGGGGTGGGGCAGACGGAGGCCCAGAGCTGACCTGGACTTTCATGATCTTCGTGATGTCCTCGAGGGGTTTATTCGGGAAGGGCAAGACCAGGTCTAAGATGTTGACCCAGGACTGAGCCCACATGTTCCCTGGAAGGGAAGCCAGAGGCCGTCTCTCCGCATCCTGAGCACCTGCTTCCAGCGCCCCCTGCCCCTGCCCCGCCCGCCCCTGCCGCCAGCCGGGCCTTTACCCAGGAGGTGGGCCGGGATGGGCCCCCTCAGGTCGATGAGCTCAGGCCCGTAGTAGCGGTGCAGGGCGCGGCGCACGTAGGCGTGCAAGTTCAGGTAGAGCGGCTGCAGCTCACGGTAGAGCTTCTCCAGGTCTTCCTCCAGGGTGTCAGACTCATACTTTGAGCGCCACAAGGCCCCCATGTCATTGTAACCTAGGACAGGAGAGGAGGCTCAACCAGGCGCTTGCCATCCCCCTCGGCCGCCCCCAGCCCTGGCCTAGCAGGCAGGAAGCCACTTAACCTTCCTGACCTCAGTGTCTCCATCTGCAAAATGGGAATACCTCCCAGGGCTCTTGTCCACGTTGGATCCGATCAGGGATGGAAAAGCACTTAGCAGAGTCCATCCTCTGTGCTCCTTGCCTGCCAGCCCCTGCGACCCCTCTCACCTCACCTGGGGCCCCAGCCAACCCAAAAGCCTTCCGCCACACTGGCTCTCTCAGGTCCTCTGAAGCCCTGGCTCCCTCCTGCAGCAGAGCTTCTGCCTGGGATGCTCTTCTGCCTCTTGCTTGCCTGGCTCTTTCCCACCTTCCAGGCCTTCAGGAAATGTCAGCAAGACCTGTGACCACTTACCTGATGCAGGACTTCCCCAGTGCTCTCAGCAGCCCTTCCTCCTCAGCCCTCGCCCCAGCTGGGAATTAGATACGTGTGTTTACCTGACTCCTCCGCCTCCCCCACACGACTGTAAGCCCTATGAGGGCAGGCGCCTTGTCTGCCTTTTCCCCAGGGCCCAGCACATAGTCGGTGCTCCGTCAAAGCCCCTTTGCCCCGCTGCAGCGCTCATGGTTCCCATTTGCAGGACCCCTTCCCCTCTGCAGACCCTGCCTCGCCTCTGCCCAGGTGACACTCCGAGACCTGCCCAGTCTGCTCAGGGCCTCACCGTTGAGCTGTGCTGCCTTGTTGCTGAGCTGCACGTAGCGATCAAAGGTGCTGCGGAGCTGGCGGCCCACGGAATCCCGCCAGCTCTGCCACGCCCACAGCAACTCCTTCTCGTCCCTGGAGGAGGCCATCAGTTCTTCGAGGTCTGTGTCCGGGAAAGGAGGCAAGGTGGGACCCCTGCTCCTGCCTGTCTTCTCCCCCTGCCCACCCCAGGGCCTCCCCCTGTTCCAACAAGGGAGGATAGTCAGGTAGGGAAGGGATGGGGATGGGGAGGCCCATGGAAGGGACAGGTGTCTGGAGACTGGCTGGTCAGGGGTGGGCCCAGGCCGCTCACCAGGTTCCAGGGGCAGGCAGGGCCCCTCCTCCAGGCATGCCTGGGCCATGCTGTATGTCGTCTCCATGTAGGCCAGGAGCTTGTTGTACTGGGGGGGCAGGTGTCACCCAGGGCAGGCCCACTCCCTGGGACCCACCCCTAGCACTAGACCCCCCTAGCCGGGAGAGGTGGGCCTGGTTGCAGCACCTTCCCACCAGCCTCTGCTTCCCTCCTCCCCCAGAGGAAGCTCTGGCCCTGACCCTGGCCCTCCAACCTCCCTCCTGCCCCAGACACTGTGGCTTCCCCACCAGGCCCTCCCTGCCCACCCGTGGGGCAGGGGAGCGTGTGCCTGGAGGCCGGGGGGCTCCGTGCATCACCTCCCAGAGCTCGTCCTTGGGCAGGGCCGCCTTGTCTATGTCCTGCAGCTTACTCAGCATGCGCTTCACGGCCGGGTCCTGCAAGTTGGCGATGTTAAACAGACGGGCTCGAGTGCCAAAGTACAGCATGTGTTCGGATCTCTCCATGTCCTTATGCAGCTGTGAAGGAGAGTCATTGCTTTTGTCACAGGGGTTGGGGAAGGGCAAGGGCCATGGCCCCACCCTATTTCCCAAGCCCACTGTACAGGTTAAGAATCATTGAAGATTTGTTAAGAGGGAGAAGGGAGGGAGCCTGGCTCCCGGAAAGCATGGAGGTGAGATGTACGTGGGGAAAGGAGCAAAGCATTCTTGACCCAAAGAGAGTTTAGGGACCACCAAGAAGCCTGGAGCTTGCAGCCAGCTTTGGCAGGTACTTTGGGGCTTCCCTTTTGCCTCTGGCTCTGGACAAGGGACCCCATCTACCCAAGACCCCTGAGAAAAGCAAGAGGAGGACGGGCTAGGGTGGAGGCGGTACCACACCATCTGCTTCTGATTTTTCTTGGTGATATTGGTAACGTAGTTCCAGGTGGCCTCCATGAATTGGTTCCACACGAGCTGGGCTGTTTGATCATAATACTTCAGGAATGACTTTGCCACGCTCTCATTGTAGAGGTTATCTACGAGGAAAGAGAGGGGCATCACGTTGTCCTGGGAGGAGCCTGCCCCTGTCCAGTTCCCTTGTCTGGTCCCATACTCCTTCGGGTCCCAGTCCCACCTGAGTTCTGAGCACCCTCGGTCCTGAGCCATGGCAAGAGCTGACTGTAACAGAGGAGCACAAGTAGGGAAGGTCCAGGGCGAGTCCATCTTCTGCCCATGACCAAGAGAACGGCAGAGCTGTGTGTGTCTATTGGCCAATCAGGATCTGGCTCCATATTGTGACATCAGGGGCTAAAGGATCAGCCATGGAATGTCAGAACTGGAAAGCCCCCATCCTCCTCCTGGTCCAACTGTCTCCATTTTACAGATGAGGAGACTGAGGTCTAGAATGGTCAAACCATATGCTCTGGTTTGCCCAGCTAGTTAGCGGCAGAGCCAGGAGGAGAATCCCAGCTCTTGGCTTTTAGACCAGAGCTTGTGCCGCTCCACTATGTCACTTCTCCCAGGGATTAGAGCCACTCTTGGACTTTTGGCCAAGGATTGATGAGATCCTTCCCTCTACAGGCTGGGATCACCTCTGAGCAGGTGGGTGAGATGGATGAATGGATGGATGGATGGATGGATGGATGGGAGAACATCTTTGAGTCTCTGGCCTCTGGAAGCAGTTTTCTCTCTACATTCTTTTTTATTTATTTAAATTGTGGAATAATATACATAACATAATATTTGCCACTTTAACCATTTCTAAGTGTGCAATTCAATGACATTAAGTACATTCACAATGTTGTGCAACCATCATTACTATTTCCAGAACTTTTTCATCTTCCTAAACAGAAACTCTGTACCCATTAGCAATAACTCCCCATTCCCTTCCCTCCAGCTCCTGGTAACCCCTAATCTACTTTCTGTCTGTATGAATTTGCCTATTCTAAATATTTCATAGAAGTGGAATCATATAATATTTATCCTTCTGTGTCTTATTTATTCACTTAGCATAATGTTTTCAAGGTTCATCAATTTTGTAGCATGTATCAGAACATCATTCCTTTTTATGGTTGAATCATATTTCATTGTATGTGTTATGGATTGAATTTTGTCCCCCAAAATATTTGTTCAAGTCTTAATCTCGTGAATGTGATTCTATTCGAAGTAAGATCTTTGAAGATGTTATTAGTTAGGATGAGGCTAAACTGGACTAGGGTGGGTCTTAATCCAATAGGACCAGTGTCCTTATAAGGAGAGGAAATTTGGGTGCAGACAGAGAGGGAAGACAGCCATGTGAAGGAGGCAGATGCTGAGATATGCCACAAGCCATGGATTGCTAGCCAGCCACCGCCAGAACCCTACAGACCTCAGCGGAAGTGTGACCCTGCCTACACCTTGATTTGGATTTCCAGCCTCCAAAACCATGAGACAATAAATTTCTGCTGTTTTAAGCCACTCAGTTTGTGGTGCTTTGTTATGGCAGCCCTAGATGGTATGTCTATACCACATTCATCTGATTATGGACACTTGAGCTATTTCCATTTTTGGCTATTGTGAACAATGAACATTGGTGCACAAGTATCTGTTTAAGTCCTTGTTTTCGATTCTTTAGAGTATAAACCTAAGAGTGGCCTTGCTGAGTCATACATAGAAACCAAAGTAATTCTATGTTTAACTTTTTGAGGACTCACCAAACAGTTTTCCAAAGTGGCTGCACCATCTTACATTCTCCGCAGCAAGGGATGTGGGTTCCAGTATCTCCACATCCTCGGTAACACTTTTCTTTTCTTTCTTTCTTTCTTTCTTTTCTTTCTTTCTTTCTTTCTTTCTTTCTTTCTTTCTTTCTTTCTTTCTTTCTTTCTTTCTTTCTTTCTTTCTTTCTATTAATAGCCATCCTAGTATCTCATGTGGGTTTTTTTTTCATCTTTTTTTAAACAAATCAATTTTATTGATAAAAAAATTTTATTAATAAAATTAATAAAAATTAATAAAGCATAAAATTCATCCAAAGTGTACAATCAACGACATTTGGTATAATCAAATAGTTGTACATTCATAACTTCAATCATTATTAGAGCATTTTCGTTATTTCAATAATAACAATAAACAAAAAACAGGCAAACAAACAAGAAAATTCTTCACCTCTCAAAGTCTGTTTCCCCTGCTGTACATAGCTGCTATTTCTGGCTATTCTTGCACAATTATTCGTTTATTTATTAAGCAGTTTTATTGAGATATATTCACATACCATAAAATCTATCTGAAGTGTATAATCAATGGTTTTTAGTAAAATCACAATGTTGTACATTCATTATCACAAAAAAGTTTAGAATTATTTTATTTCATTTTGATTTGCATTTTTCTGATGACTAACGACGTGGAGCATCTTTTCATGTACATATCGGCCATTTGAATATCTTCTCTGGAGAAATAGCTATTCAAGTCCTTTGCTTATTTTTTAATTGGGCAAAATTAAATTACCTTTTTGTTGCTGAGTTGTAGGAGTTCTTTATATAATCTGGATATAAAACCCTTATCAGATATGTGGTTTCCAAATATCTTCTCCTGTTTTGTGGGTTGCCTTTTTCATCTCTGGATAATGTCCTTTGATGCACAAAATTATAAATTTTGATAAAGTCCAATTTATTTTTTTTCTGTTATTGCTTGTGTTTTTGGTGTCATATTAAAGAAACCATTGTCAATTCTAAAACTAAAGTCATATAGATTTACCGCTATGTTTTCTTCTGAGAGTTTTATAATTTCACCTCTTAAACTTAAGTCATGAATCCATTTTGAGTTAACTTTTCTATAAATATGGTATAAGGCAGGGTACAACTTCATCTTTTGCATGCTATGAGCACCATTTGTTGAAGATACTCTTCTTTCCCCATTGAATAGTTTTGGTACCCTTGCAAAAAAAAATCAACTAACCTACATACGTGAAGAATTCTTTCTGGGCTCTCAATTCTATTCTGTTGGTCTATATGTCTATCCTTATGCCAATATCGCACTGTTTTAATTATTGTTGTTTTGAAGCAAATTTTGAGGTTGCGTGTATCCTCCAACTTTGTTCTTTTTCAATATTGTTTTGGTCATTTGAGGTCTCCTGAAATTCCATACCAATTTTAGGATGGGCTTTTCTCTTTTTGTGAAAGAAAAACAAAAAACAAAACAAAACACCATGAGGATTTTTATAGGGATTGCATTGAGGCTGTAGATCACTTTGGGTGGTATTGTCATTTTAATCATGTCAAGTCTTCCAATCCGTGGACACAGGATGTCTTTCCATTGATTTGGGCATTTAATTTCTTTTAGCAGTTTTTGTGGTTTTCAGTGTAGAAGTCTTGTGCCTCCTTGGCTAAATTTATTCCCTAGTTCCTTTTTATAATTTCCGTCTCTTTATTGACATTCTTGATGTGTTCATACATTGTTCCTCTGATTTCCTTTTGTTCTTTGTTCATGGCTTCCCTTAGCTCACTGGGCATATTTAAGACAGTTGATTTAGCACCTTTGACTAGTAATTCCAATGTCTGGATTTCCTCAGAGATGTTTCTGTCAAGTCCTTTTTATTTTTATTTATTTTTTTGCCTGTGAGTATTTTCCTGTGTCTTTGTACGCTTTATTTTTTTGTTGAGAAGTGGACATTTTGAGTATTATAGTACGGTCACTCTGAACATCAGCTTCTCCCCTCTCCTCAGAGACTGGTGATTTTTTCTTGTCGAGGGCTGTAATTATATGTTTGTTTAGTGAGTTTTCCAGACTATTTCGGCAAAGTCTATATTCCTTGTGTGGGTGGCCACTGAATTTTCTGTTCCATTATCTCTGTGGTCAGCCAGGGACCTGACAGATTCCTTTAAATGTCTAATTTCGGCAGGCTCTTCCTTCATCAAGCAATCCCCTGGTTGTTTAAGAGTCTGATCAGGTTTCAGGGTTCCAATGTAGTTGATTCTGATGTTTTTTCCCAGCTTACTGGTTGTTTTGGGGGAGGGCCTGGCCCCTGAAGTCCTGTACTCTGCCATTTTTGTGACATTTGTCCATGTTCTCCTGACTTAACCTATGTTCATATTTTCTCCATTACAAGCGTGATCATCACTAGGGCTGTGCAGGGCTTTTCCTCCTTCCCCTGCTTCTCCAGTGTTTTCGTTTCCTCGGCTGCTCCAGCAAATGCCATGAAATGGTTCGGCTTAAACACTGGGAATTTATTTGCTTATGGTTAGAGTCTGGGAAAACGTCCAAATCAAGGCATCACCAAGGCAGGGCTTTCTTCCCAAAGACCGGCCGCCGGCGATCCTTGACTCCTCTGCCACGTGGCAAGGCAAGTGGCGGCATCTGCTGTCTCTCCCTCCTCTTCCTGGTTTCGTTGACTTCAGCTTCTTGCTTCCATGGCTTTCTCCTTCTCTCTCTGTATTCATTCTGTTCATAAAGAACTCCAGTAATAGGATTAAGACCCATCTTGAATGAGGTGGGTCACACCTTAACTGAAAAACCTCATCAAAAGGGCCTACTTACAATGGGTTTACACCCACAGGAATGGATTAGATTTAAGAACATGCTTTTCTGGGGTACTTACAGCTTCAAACCACCACATCCAAGGAGAGCCTGATCCTTGCAGTTTTATTCAGGGCAAGGCACACAGGTAGAGGAGGGCTTCATGGGGGCAAGAAGACGTGTAGTGAGCCCAGTCCAGGTGGAAGGCTGTGGCTGGCACCTCCATTCAAGGTGCATGACCAGGAGTACCTGAGTCTGGTATGGGTACCAGCTGGCAAGACCCTAGCTCTACACTAGCCCCTGGTGATTCCCCAGGAACCTGGCACGTATGGTCAGGGAGAATGGTCATGTCTGTCTCACCTTGGGGATTCCTTCCTTAGACATACTTTCCTCCACATCCCTGTGTCCGCGTCACTCACCTTCTTCAGCCCAGATCCACCTACATCTCCACATTCTCCCCACTCCCCAGGAGCTAACACCATGACCAGAGGAACTGACCAAATGACCCTCAAAATATGATCCACCGTGCTTAAAATATATTGAAAATAAAAGGAAAATTTAAAAATCAGTGACAATTCTGGTTAAGCGGATTCACTGAGCTCACAGGGAGGTCCCCCCTCCTGCTTTAAACTTGCTTGATAAAATATATTATTTTTGAAAATGAGAACTATAGAGCTGAGCTGGAAAGCAAGAAAGGAGACTCTGCAGAGGTTATAAAGAGGGGACCTGCAGCAGAGAGCGGAGCTGAAGTCTTGAGGCCTGAGTGGGAGGTCAAAGTGCATCCATGACCAAAGGGCTGCAGCCTTGGAAACTTCTTGGGGATAGGTGATACCTTCTTGGGGATAGATGGCTTCCTCTCAAAGGGGGCCCTGCAAGAAGCAGACATGAAACTGGCCCTGGGGGCATCTTCACTACCTGATGCATGCAGGGGACCCTGCAGAAGGCTGTTCTCACTGAAGATGGCTCATAGGTCGAGATTGCCAAGGACAAGAGGAAATCCAATGCTGTGAGGGGCGATGATAACCAACCCCTAACTGATCCTTCCAGGTGCTAGGACCCATTTGAGTGGTTTTCACATATGAATCTTCGCAACCAACCCATGAAACAGGTCCTATGATCCACACTTCCATTTTACAGATGAGAAAATGGAGGCATAGAGAGGAACTTGCTCACAGTCATACAGCTAGCAAGCACTCAAATCCACATGGTCGGGAGTGGAGGGGACTCAAGCCATTAGGTGCCTCCCTCCTACATGGGAGGACCTGGGTTTGGTTCCCGGTGCCTCCTAAAAAGACCAGCACAACAAAACAGACACAGCAAATGAAAATGAGAGTGTGGGGAGAAAAAAATAAGCCTGTTTAAAAAAATAATCCACATGGTCACACGGTGAATGGAGCAGACCACAGCTGAGGAAGAGACTAGAGCAAGGGGCTTAAAATACAGGTCTTTAAAGAGAGGAGAAAAAGGAAAAGAATCCATAAAGCAAGAACGAACTTTTTTTGTTGTTGTTGCTTTTGTTTTTGTTTTTTTTGTAGGTATAAAATTTTTTTTTTTTTCTCTTAACTTTATTTGTACATTTAATAATCGAAAATAGGGAAGCAGGTGTGGCTCAGTGGATGGAGCCCCCGTTTACCATATGGAAGGCCCGGGTTCGCGTCCCGAGGCCTCCTTGTGAGGGCACGCCGGCCTGGGCGGTGCGGTGGGCTGATGCAGCAACCTCACGGCAGGAAGCGGGTGTGG